>RXPK01005028.1:0-51785 GCA_004143645.1 Protaetia brevitarsis | reverse complement strand
CTTAGGTCATCTTTTATGACAAGCTCTAAATATTGAAAATTCCCAATATAAATAAAAATAATGGCGGTTCATACAAACTCAACCCCAAAATTAAACATATCGCGAACATAAATAGATAAATCTAATTTACTGGGTAAAATTGAATTAGATAGAACTAAGCAATTATTTCCTTTTTTTAAGTGGGATATACTTGATAATAATTGAATGAAAATATGTATAACTCATAAGTTGGACGTATTCGAAGGCCCCGCCAACAGTCAAATCTTGAAATGGTTTCAGGATTCTTCTCAAGAAATTCAAGGTATTCTCGAGCTCATTCAGTAATGTATAGATTTAAATTCAGGATTTATGGATATTTTTTATGGGTAAATTTTTGTGGAACTTGATTTTTGAGTGTGTGGCGTCAAAATTGTTACAGTAGCTCACGAACAATCGTCGTCTCTCATGGCCAGGGAAGATGCTATTTAACCAAATTACAGAATCTGCCTTCGATTGTTATCGCTCCAAATCAACATATGATTCAATTGACAACCTTACGACTTAAGATACCTTATTTGCCTAGATTAGGGAAATGCCAGCGAATTGTAAATATAATATTAAACATCCGAAGGATGATTACTCTCAAGGAACAAAATTATAAAATAGAAAAAATAACCAGGTAAGCTTGAATTAACAATGTAAAATCGAAATTCCTTTCGGTATAATACAAGTATTTAAATTCATTTATTAATACTTGATATAAGTACTGTGCATTGGTTTTTGCTGCTCTACTCCACAGGAGATTATAGACTATTTTTAAAGTCTCGCTAATTAAATAATACGGTGTTATTTAAATTATCTGCTTCTTTGTCTATTGATGTTAACAATTGCTGATCCAGCGAATCCCACATTACTCATCTAGAAGGGGAGTTTGAAGTTCAGAAAAACATTCTTGCGCCCTCTTGTAAAGAGAAGCGAAACGAGTATAGCGGTGCAAAATGACGTCACAATCAAAGTTTGTAAAAAATCTTTACATTTCTTTTTTTGAATTAATTACATCCGTTTCAGTTTCAGAAAAAGCACGTGTTATCCCCTCGTTACCGGGCGTTTCCATATCTTAAAATTAAAATCAAACTGCTCTTGATAAATTTTGTAATTACTTAAGCTTTAAAATACGAGAACAGGAAGCAAAAGCTTTCCTCGGACAGTTTTACCAAATTTTGTGTTAGAACAGTTCGAATAAACCCCCTTCTTTTTTTAAATTGTGTGTCTGTATGTGTGTGGTGTAAAGCTTTTGTGCCTTAAATAGTTTGGATTACGGGAAGATTTAATTGCCCACATCGGCTGGTATGATGATCTAAAAATTGCTTAAAAAATAACCATTGCAAATACGTAGAAACCGTAACTCGTTCTCTTTCTCTGTCTCTCTCTCCCTTAATGAAAAATTATGTAAAGTAAAAATTACTCAAAGCTTATGTTAAATAACTTTATTATATTCATTAGATCCAATTATTCATTACTTTATAAAAATTTTCAATTTCATTCAATTAATTGTTTTTTTTTTACTGGTTATTTTAATTAATTTGTTATCTTGTTAATTTTGTTCCATCTGATTCATTTTATTCAATATATTTTTGTTAAAGTAATTTAGATAAAATTATAAGTTCAATTTGTACCCTTAATAGAGTTTCGGAGAGGAAATCCTGAGTAAACAGAAAGACGACGAAATGGATAAGTTGATAATCTTCAGGCAAACTAACGGCCCTACTTCGACTGATTGAGAAAAACACCGTTGTAAAACATCTTTGGCTATATCTTCTAAAATCAATCGCTACCAAACAAAAAGATTGTTTTCCAGCGGCGGTTCGTCGGTCAAAAGAGCAGGTGGGGTTATCTGTAAAACGGAGCTTGGTTCAGTGAAAAAAAAATTAGGCTGACTACCCCAAAATTTTCCTGATAAGAAAACCCGTTCCGTTACAAAATAAAATACAGTTCATATTACACGTAAGGCTGTAATTAGTATCTCGAGCTAATATGATCTATTTTTATAGTCATTTCTAACAAATTTAAAATTTACCTATACAGCAGGCAACCGAGTATGCACGCTAACTTAAAATGACTCCTTTATTAGGCTTTGTAACCTATATTAATTGACCCTAAATTACTTCTAATTTGTCTATTTTCATAGCAATATATTACAGTAGTGAAGAGTATTACTATACATATAGTAAACATTAAGCTATGTAGTTGTTACAGTATTGGTAGTCTGTATAAAAGTGCTTACAATACAGCTTTTGTTTGTAGCACGAACAGCGCACAATTGCGGGTTTATTAGAAATACTACACAAGGGTGTAGACTCCGCGTCTTTTGCAAAACAAAACTCTACTCTAACAAGATTTTCAAAAGGCTCAGGTCTTTCATCGATGCACCCATTCTTACACCGAAAGTATTAATTAATAATAAATATAAACGTCGAAAAACCTTGGTGAAGAAAACTGATTGTGCGTTAACGATTGCACCTTAATAAATATTGTTTTCCCCGGTACAAATCTATATCTTACTGGTTTATAGGAATCACTGTATCAGAAAAAGTTTGCTCTTTGGTATATTTAAGATGTTTAAGGTTTTGTCCTTTGGCACCAATTTTTGATGTTCTGCAACACAATGCCCACCCCACGAATCAATCAAGAGGACACTGTTTGGTGCGGTATTTGGAAGAAGAACATCAGTTAACCAGGTTTTGAAATGATTTGAGGTGAGCTTTCCTTAACATGCACATTGACAGGTCAAAACAATGATTGCGCAACTTGAGGTCCTTTAGTACTAAAAATAATGGTTAAAGTAAGTGTCCATTTGCCGAAATAGCTGGTAAAATTGTGTAACTATGTGTTGTGGAGTGCAAGCATTGCATAACGCCCTAGTTTTATAGATAAAGTACGACCAGAGTATATTTCGAGATTAAATCCACTCTCCTCAGCGTTGTATATCTTGCTTCTGCCAATACTAGTGATATAGGGCTTGCCTTAATTAATAAAATTATCGCTTACTAACCTTAGATGTTCAATATCAATGCGTGCATAACGAATAACAAATTTTGTTAGCTTGTACCCAAGACAACGCTCATGTTCTGCAACAAAAGTGTCCACTTAAACTAAACTTCTTTTCTTTAGTATAAACACTAGCGCCTGAGCATGTAATTTGGTGAACACCAGGGGTTTTAAGAGAATTACAAGCTGTGATTTGAAAGAAATCTAAATTTTTGCAGTAATTGTAAGTTGAAAACCGATTTTAATGTTTAAACATTTTTTTTCTTTTGTAGTCTAATACTTAGGATATAGGACAGATAGATGGACTATATGAGACTGTAGGTGATTTTGCAAGTCAAATCTATAGCGGTTATTAAAACAATGACGGTATATTAGAAATGCCCATCAACAACACAATACAAACATAAAATCACTTTTACGCTTCTCTTAATTAAAATAACTTGAATGTTTTAAAAGTGCCTTAAAAAGTATCTCACGGATTTTTTTTTTAATGAAGCTACTGCAACATTGAAAGTTTTAATTAACATTGCGAGCAAACTTCCATATGTAGGTCACGAAATCCGTCTTTATATTAGCAGTCCACTTGCGAGACGCCAATTAGGCGAATACATACGTATATAGAACTGAATTTCAATGTGATCTCAGGGACATTGGATAATGCTCTGTAATTTAACTTTTGCGAAAAGTATTAGAGCGTTTTAGAAAAACGAAGTAAGGTGAATATTGAAGGTTTATACATCAAAATGCCTCATTGACTTTCTGGAAATTATGAAGGTTACATTTTCAAATGTAATCTTTAACCTTCTGAGGTAGTATTTTCGTTAGATTTGGCGAAACTTACATATCTTTACTTTTGTAGGCATTAGTATTGTAAGCTGATTTGCTAATTCTTTGCTTTTACAACAATTAATAACTTCGCACTTTTTATTAGTTTATTGTATGAAGGAAAGGTGACAACAACTTGACTTAATTATATATCAACAACTTGTTTTTTTTTTTTCACTACTCTCTAGAAACAAACTCTCCAGCGAAACGCGGGCGCTCACAGCTCGGCTTCTTCTGATAGAGCATTGTCTCAAAGCTTTCGTCTTCTAACCAGATAGTCATTTCCTTCTTCCATCTCGTTGATCTCGTTGACGTCATCACCAGTTCGGACATCTTCTTCAGACATGTCTCCTTTCAAATCTGTATAATAATAATAATAATAATAATAATAGGTTTTTTATTGTCCAACAGTACAGACCAGTTACAGGACAAAATTATAAAGTAATAAAGTAATTTTATGCATGCATATACATAACATTGCATGTATACAAAAAAAAAAAATTAATATACGTATACAAAAATAACAAAGTAAAAATAAAATTCAATACAACTAATTATAAAGTAAACGTAAAATATATATATATATATATATTAATATATATATATTAAATGGGCTGGAAAAAAATATCAAAATAACAATTATCTGCGTTTCTACACATCGTATAAAGTGGTGATTGCCGAAGTAAATTGGTTTTCGGAACAGGAACGGAGAACGTAGTTGTAAAACGAGCTGAACAGCACATGAAAATTTACATCACCAAGAAGTTGAGGGCAGTCGATCACACCATTAATTAACTTCCACATCAATCTACTGCTGTGAAGCTCTCTGCGAGTGGATAGAGATTGTATATTATGACGGTCAAGCAAATATTGGTAATCAACTCCTCGGGGTGGATAAAGAGAGTCTATCCTAAATGATAGATATTTCAAAAAAACGACGCTGTAAGCGCTCCAAGGATAATTGATGACAAATATAATAAGGTGACCACATTACAGAAGCATATTCAAGGAGCTAATAATAAAGCGTAATACAAAAATTTAAGGTATCAATATTATGAATATTTTGATACGCGCATAATAAAACCTAGTGTCTTGGAAGTTCGGATATGAGGTGATTAATATGCGGGATGAAAGTGAGACGACTAATCAAAAAGAACACCTAAATCCTGACGTTTCAGATTTAGATATAGTTTGATTTTGTATATAATAGAGTGGTTACAAAAGGCTTAGTTTTTCTGCAGTATTAACAACATGACATTTACTAACATTTAAATTTAAATTATTGTTCAAACACCATTGAACAATTGTGTCAATATTTAGTTGAAGCTGAGCTGAATCAGAATGACTGGTAACGTTTGAATAAATCTTTAAGTCATCGGCGTTATGTAGTACAGGACAGGAGAGTTACTTTAGGGAGATCATCGATATATTTATGTATAATAAAGGACCTAAATTCGACCCCTGTGGAACACCAGACGTTGAAAGAAACAAATTTGACGAAAATCCATTATAGAAGACATAATTAGATCTACCGGAGAGGTAAGATTTTAGCAATGTGATAAAAGATGGACTTAATCAAATGCACTTCAGCTTTGTCAGAAGAATGCCATGATCTATTGTGTCAAAGGCACTAGAAAAGTCTGTATATACTACATCTACCTGTTCTCCATTATCCAATGTTCACTTTATATTGGGAAATAATTGCTAAATTAGTAACCGTTGATCTACCTGATATAAAGCCATGTTGGTGCGCACATAAAAAGGATTTAATATTATTAAAAATACACGAATAGATGATGTTCTCAAACACTTTGGCAAAATTAGATAAAGAATATAGGCCTGTAATTTTTATAGCTGATAGTCACCTTTTTTATGGATAGCAGGACTTTAGCTCTATTCCAAACGTTGGGAAAAGTGGAAGTGCTGATGGCGAGATTAATGATTATAATGAACCTACGGCTTGATTCTTTCAGGTGGTAAAACACTTCTGTATGGTTTCTGTTTCAACTGGAAGCCTGAATGTCGGTAACCAAATAACGATGATTGTCCAACACCCTAGCAATTTGATATGGTTCAACAAACTTCTTGTTCAGTTTTGATTACAATCACTAGGTCTGGTTCTATGTATTGCTGTGTACTGATTGAATTGAATGAGAAATGCAAAATGAATTTTAAAAAGAAAAAGAAAATAAAATTAGCTATTATTAGAAAAGATTTTAATGAACGCCAAAGAACTATTAATCTCAGAGTTACCTTCGCGAATTAAAACTTTAATCTAACCACGAAAAGTAAATTGTGAGTGAATAAAATCAGACTTTCTTAATTACGAAAAATTGAAAATACTTAAAATAAAATAAAAGAACAGAATTTTTAACCCAATGACGCTAATTAACAATCAATTTGTTTTACAAAATGGGTTAACTTACAGATGTGCAGAAAAAACCTTGAACTGAAGGTTCTAGTCCAAAATAAAAACTGCACTACAAATTAAAATAGGACAATGCTATTTCCTATGCAAAGCAAAAGTTTTGTATGTTCAGGATGATTATCCAAAATACACAACCTTTGAATTTCTATCCACGTGGTTTCACAAATTAAAATCAAAGCGTAGACAAACCCGAGAAATTTACAAAAATTAAAAAGCTAAACGAAAGAACAAAGCTTCTTCTCACCCAAACGAGGTGATGAAAACAGCAAAATTGAATAACAGAAAATTAACTCTTTAAAATATAATGAGAGAAAAAAAAAAAAACTAAACTGTATCTTCCTAAACAAAAAAAAAATAATTGTCTTATATCTACTACGTGTACACGTCAATACATTAACAATTATTATGATAAGAATTCCTTGATTGACTAAATAAATTACAGGAGAAAAATTAAACTTTCAAATTCAAAATGAATTAGAAAATGGCAACAAAGATCTAAGAATACGTCTACTCACGTCAATAGTCGAACAAGAGAAGTCCTTAACAAAATTCTACAATTGTTTTTCTTACAAAAATCCCTCTCTCAAAATCGTACAACACAGACGTATAACATTACAACGACAATACTTAATAGAATAGGCATTAAATCAGCATAAGCAAACAATAGACATTTGAATGTCTGGATTAATTAAAAAATAATTATATTATAATATAAACGGTTAAACTAAAATTAATCAAAACAAAAATAAAATTGTGAAAATTCTCGGTAAATTGAAAATCAGCTGATTGGAGAAATCAAAACAACCAAAATATGCAACTTAAAATACACTCAGCGGAAATGGGTCGTCTAACCATAGCAGTATGGATCTATAATCAGCTTGGGAATATTCATAATGAAGTCGCATCTAATTTGGCAATCTTTTAATTTCTTCGTATGTTTTTGGGGCTCTGGTTCGAAGATTTTTTCGGTCCTTTCTATAATTTGCGACTTTCAGTTGTTCTTCGAATATCTCCCCTAATTCAGAGAACGGGGTGATATTCAATATAAATCCAAACATGATTTCAGCTGGACTGTATTTTGCCGTCTTCTGAATTGTTGCGTTCAATGCTAATTGAACGTTAGGCAGTGCAAAATTCCAAAGTTGTGGTTGTTCTGTCAACTTTAGTAACGCTGGCATAACAGTTTTATTATATCGTTCGATCTGTCCCTTTGGTGTTGGCGTTTGAACGGCAACATGCACCAGTTTATGTTACTGTTAATTGATGGTCGTTTAAAATGGTATTCTAGAATCGCTCTATTAGGAGCCAGGTGGTAAAAGGCCAGGGTATTACTAGGACCCTTAAATCTTAAAAGGGTGAAAATTCAAATAACTTGAAAACCGAAACGATTTACCTAAAAAAATGCGTCTCCACTCTCCCTCCTTTATATCACGTGCTAACGCGCAAGTCAAAAATAGTTAGACTGAAAAACGGAAACGGAAATACGATCAAGAACTGAGTTGATTGGTTGAAAATAAAGAAAATAAAATGGGATAAAGAAACTAAGGGTGAGAAGAAATTAACGCCACAAAATAAAACTTCGGAATCGGGATAAAAAGAAAGGAATAAAGAAATTAAGGGAATCCACGTGAGCTAGCTGCCCTAACAAAAACATTATCGCGTTTAAAGGTTGGCCATACTGTGACTTGAAAGAAAATTTTGACAACAACAACTGTCAGATGGACGTAAACACAGATTCAAAACAAAACAGCTAAAATATAGAATAGAACGCTAAAGTTGAACAGTGAAAGATAATATACAGGTAAGTCAAAAGCAAAAGAGACTCATTATAGTATATTACACCTCCGTAGGTTAGCCGAAGCAGAAAAGAAAAAATAAAGTAAAGTAAACTTTATTTCCACAGACTACAAAAACAGAAGTATAGGAAACGTCAGAGAATGATGATACATGGCAACAATACTAATGATAAAAGAGAACAAACTAAAATAAATAAAGTGAAAGAATACCGATTGTAATTATCGTAGAGGTGTAATAGTAATGTAACAGCGGTCATAATAAAAGTACAACAATAAAGGTAAGAGTAAAATACAAATAAAAATAAAAGTGATGATTATATGGAATAATTATAAAATATTATTAAGTGAACTTATGAATTAAAAACTCATGTAGGGAATAAAACCCATTCACCATCAATAGGTCACGCACATGGCGCTGAAAATGTACACGTGGAAGATTTTTCAAATGTTTTGGGAGTTTGTTGTATACTTTAATAGCGAGAACCTCTAGGGACTGCTGAAATAAAGTTAATCTAGACTTGGGCAGCGCTAAGTCATTTCCACATCTAGTAAAGTAATCGTGTACGTCTTTGTTAAGTTGAAATTTATTAATACTGTCATAGGCATGAAGTGCAAGGTTAAGAATTAAGATGCAGGGAAAAGTTAATAATTTATAATGAATGAAAACTTGTTGACAAGACTCGAAAGCTTTCAAACCAATTAAACAACGAATAATCCGTTTCTGACAGATAAAAATGTCTTTAGCCAGGATTGAATTGCCCCAAAATATAATTCCATAGCTAAGCCTACTAAAAATATAGGCATGATTTACATTAAGTAACTGCTGGCGAGTTAACACTGATTTTAAATTACGGATTAAAAAACACAAGGTATTCAACGTGGGAAGCAAATGCTCACAATGTACTTTCCAACTCAAATGTTCATCAACCCAAACTCCCAAAAATTTAGTTTGTTCGGATCTGGTAAGTGGCTTATTATTGAGTAGTAGATTTAAGTAAAAGTCATGTGTAGGCAGAAACTGGTAAGGATGAAATCGTAAGTAAGAACTTTTATTTTCATTGACATGTAGTTTATTGATTGTAAACCATAATGATGCGTTTTCCAACAACCCATTGCAAGTATTACCCAACCTGTGAGCATCTGTGTCGGCAATTACCAAGGCAACATCGTCTGCATACATAGTAATGGACGCTTTGTCAATATTTAGGGGCAAATCATTAAGATAAAGTAAGAAAAAAACTGGTCCCAAAATGGAACCTTGAGGAACTCCCACATCATTAGGTAAAATCTCTGATACAAAATTATTAATGGAGTTGTTACTCTTGTACGAGGAATTACGTTCGGTCTAGCAAGAATGACTCTATCCAATCTAAGGCTTTCCCCCTGATATCGTAAGCAGGTAGTTTATTTAAGAGAGTATTATGACAAACACAGTCAAAAGCTTATGTCAAAGAAAATACCCACAGGGTAAGAACCATTTTCAATAGCATCAATGATTTCGCTGAGGAGAGCGCTAAGGGTGGTAGAAGTAGAGTGACTCTCTGAAAAACAGAAAGACCACAAAACAATGGGCACGGTTAAGACCAAAACAGTTACGGAACCCTCAGATAAAGCAGGGAAAGATTATGACTCATTACCTATAGCCAATAACATAACGGCAACAAGAGTAAACTCACTGAATCAAAGAATGCGATAAGAAATCCGGCTAAATAGGCCGTTGAAAACGCTCCAACAACCATACAAGAATAAAAATAGCAACAAGGTGAGTTCCAAACGCGAAGGGAAACTAGGAAATAAGTAGATGCATAGAGAGATATAAAAATTATTTGCTGAGTGCCGGAAAATTTCACGAAAAGATCGTAACATTGAATGTGTCATTTTTTTTCACATAATTCTTAAATTCTTCACTGGTAAGAGCAGTCCCACGATCTGAAATGACTCGTTTTGGATTCCCAGTGATCTTGAACGGTGCCAGGAATTAAGAATTTCGAAAATCCATCAATTATACAGAATTTGTTTTTATGTCCTTTTGTTGTCCTCTCTAGTGGGCCTAAATGGTTCACGTGCAACGTATCCCGTTGTCTGTCTCTCATATTTATGGAATCTAAGACAGCGTCATTCGTATCTGCATTTTTTAAGATACCTGCGCATATTCTTAAAGTAGAATTTTCGTCTAATTTCGGCTAATGTTTATTAGTTCCTAAATGAGAGATCTGTTCATGTGTCTTTACAGCAATTTTTCTTCTCATTGAACCAGATTCCACAAATAGTCTTACTCCTCGATGCTCTTTCATGACGATGCCATTAACTAAAACATCATCATTAACTTTCTCGCCATTTCTCTCTTCGCCCTAATGCCTTTCACCTTTAGTTTATCTCGTAGACAATGTTTGCTGCACTACAATCGAACAAAAGTTGTAGTGGCTCTGAGTCAAATGCAGAAGACGAATTCTTTACTACCACATCCACTGAAGTATTTCGAAAAATAATACTGTCTGCAGTAACATTCGAAATAACCGTATCTAGAAACTGTCATCCAATTATAACGTCAATGTGATTCATTGTAAGTTCATACGTAATACAGTCTGTTAATGGAGAAAACTTAACTTAACACTCGGTAAAATAAGTTCTTTAACACAGCTATCTTTTATTAGTTAGCATTTAAACCATTATTGATCAATGCGATGATCGCTTCAGTACCAACTCCCATTTTTTTTTATACAGTGAGAGTCCGCTGTAATCTGGAATAAATTCAGAAAAGCGAAGACAGTATTTTTTGCCGGACATATGCTCGGACACGTCGATTAGTATTTTAAATTGCCCACTTTTTCATCTGAGAAAATTTTATACAGCGTGTCCCAAATTTGAGATATGACGTCATCGACAATTTTTTTTAAATGGCAGCCCTAATTTTTTTATACCTACATATTCTTATAGGGTATATCAAATTACACATGCGTACCAAATTTTAAGTTTTTATTCCTTGTCATTAAAAAGATATTTAACAATAACTAATTCGAAAAATGAAGAGACCTGATTCACCCCAATCATATCTCTTCTACAATAAATGTTCAAAATGTTGTCCATGTACTTCCTGACAATACCCTAAACGGAACCGAAACTCATTTTGAACATTTCTAATTACTTCAGCGGAAATTAGCCTACACTCCTGTCTTATTCGTTCTTCAACACCTCAATATTTTCGGTTGGTTTTAAAATCTTTGCCTTCAAGTACCCCCATAAGAATAGTCCATTGGTTATAATCCGGAACCTGGGTGGCATTCAAAAGTCCTCTTCTACCAATCATCGCCTGGAAAGGTCTTCAAAATAGGAGGCGCGCCGTCTTGTTGAAACAGATGTTTCTATTCTGGACATCAGCTTCAAGCGGATCAGGGAATAGAGTAGCCAAATTCGGAACTACTTCTTCCTGCAAGAATTCTAAATATCTCGCTCCATTGAGATTTTCTTGGAAGAAAATTGGTTCTATTACTCGATCACCAACAATGCTTGCCCAAACATTGACTTTTTCTGGATGTTGAGTGTGGCCTTCCCTCATCCATCATGGGTTGTTGTCTGCCCAAACGACATTTGACGATTTACCTCACCGTTTAACATAACGTTGATTCGTCAGCAAATAGAACGTTTTCTATATTTACAACATTTATGTCTAGTAGATCCATCATTTGTTCGCAATACTGAAGTCTTCGATCCGAATCATCTTCGGTGAGTTCCTGGAGGATTGTCAATTTATAGGGATAAAATTTATGCGCTTTAAGCGTTCTTGTCACCGAAGACTGGCTAATTTCGAGTTCCCCACCTATCAGCCTACTGGAGATATAAGGATTTTCTTGAATAGAAAGAAGTACATTAAGTTTTACTTCTTCATTGAGCGCACTCTGGCGATGATTATTTGTTTTCCTTAAATGCCCGTTTTCCCGAAACTGTTTTTCAATCTTGCTTACGATACTTTGAGATATGGGTGGTAAATCAAGATACTTCTCTCTGAATAAATGAGTTACTTCATTTTGTGTTCTTGTCCTATCTCCGTAGCCAATCATCATTAAAATTTCAATTTTGTGGGTTTCAGTTAAGTACGGCATTATGGTCGATTTTTCAACAAACGGTGTTTCTCACGAAACGACAAACTAATACGTGTACTCGCTCAATACGAGTCGAATACTAGCTTCACTTCTTACTTATTTTTATTACCTTGTTTTTTGACATTGTGATACGACGTCAACCTGGTTTGACAAAAAAAAGTAATAAACAAAAACCCTTTGACGTGCCATTTTTAAACTTCATTAAAATAAATTTGAATCAGATTTCTTCATTTTTCGAATTAGTTACTGTTAAATATCTTTTTAATGACAAGGAATAAAAACTTGAAATTTAGTACGCATGTGTAATTTGATATACCCTTTAAGAATAGTTATAAAACTTAAAAAAAATGTCGATGACGTCATATCTCAAATTTGGAACACGCTGTATAAAATTTTCTCAGATGAAAAAGTGGGCAATTTAAAATACTAATCGACGTGACCGAGCATATTTTCGGAAAAAATACTGTCTTCGCTTTACTGAATTTATTCTAGATTACAGACTCATACTGTATATATTTAGTTATGTATTTTATAGTTATCCTATTTACTGAATGATGTTAATTTTCTTCGTCCTTTGTATACGACGTTCAGGGTACTTACGCAATATGTGACACGGTTTACAACAATTGTAGCATAAAATGTCTTTAGCTTCATTTAGTCGCATCGAGTTTCTTTTTATAACTTGTTTATTTCGCGCATCTTTTGAATTTCCCGCACTCAATAACACACTACGGCTTATCTGTTCAGTCTTTCGCGGCGCACGTATACCAACCTCAGATTGTAAAAGTTTCATTGTCGCGAAGTCTTTTAACATAGTACGCATAGCCATGACGTAATGTAAAGTTTTCTATACCGCGAATAACATGTGGATGACCTTTCAGATTTACCAGTCATAACTGCGTTTTTCGCTAACCGACAATTCTCATGAAAATAGTCTTCAAATCGTTCCGAATTTAACCATTTTCGCGCGCATACACGGTCCACTAAAATTGCAATGTCCAAACTTAAAGTATCTAAAACCTAAACGTCTCATTTGCTTTTGTCTTGAGTAAATTGTGGATCGGATGTCAAATTCGTAACATCTAGGTCGCAGATTCTATTGAATTACTTGTGTGAATTTATAGCGATTTCCTGAGATGCATACTGGAGTAGTTATTACGCTCACTTCTACTAACTACTTCGTGTATTATGCACCGAAGCGCAGCCTTATTTAGAAGGTATTGGAATAATTAGATGCGCGTGAATAGTTAACTGATGAGTCTATTATTGGATTTCCCTAAGCTGATCACCGACAATTAAATTTGAGTCGTCAATGTTCTCGTTGTTCCGAATTGCATCAGACCTCCAAAGCTGGTGTGTAATAGTTCTAAGCTGAGGTAAGCATTAATTCCGAACGAGCATTGAATGAATTTTTTATAAAGTAGTAGATGCATGTATATGTATTAAAGAGCGGATGCATACCAAGCAGGATCTCAGGCGTTAATAGGTGATGCTATTGATACCGGGTGCATGACTGGATTGAATAAGGTATGATGAGAAATATTGAAATCCACATGATTCGGCTGGTTAGAACACTATTACAAAGAAATAAATTTTGGATAGATAAAATACTGCTGTGAACTGATGGTCCAAGCATATAAGTTAAAAGAAATTTAAAAATGACAAAATTAAATTTAGCTAGCTCAGCAAAAAATTTAAAAGGCGCAGAGATTCTTAAATCTCAGAGTAAATTTTAAAAAAATTAATAGTGGGCGTGCAAAATTTTTCATTAAAATCCCCAAAAACTGAAATGGCAGATGCAAAAATAAAAGAAACTGTGATTTTAAAATGATATCCAATCATTAAATTTATTTAAAAAAAAAGGAAAAAAACATTTGAAACAATTTACAGAATTAATAAAAACCGTGAATATAAGATTCTGGCATAAAACAAACCTGCATAAGATTCTACAATTTAAAAAGGGCAATGCAAATCCTTTAGCAAACAAAATGGAAGATTTGTTCCAGAAGATAAATCTCAATCCCACAAAAAATATCCACGCGGTCACGAAATTTAAACCAAACTAAATTTTACACGTGGAAAAACAAATATAATTTAAATTGAAATTTAAATTTTAACAGCAAAAAGCTTCACTTCACCTTAACCGTGGTGATTAACAATACAATACAAATCAGCAAAAAGAAAACGGAAAATTTAAACTTTTTAAACTAAAAACACGAAATCTTCTAAAACATTTTACAATAATTACTGATCTAATATTCAAAATGCGTACACAATTAAACAAAACAGCAATAATTAAATAAAGAGTTCTTTGATGGATGAATTAATATCAAAATACCCGAACAAAGATTTAAAATTAAAGGAAATTACCTACATGGTAGCAAACAAAAATGAAAAACATGTACCTACACGGCCTCCATCACTCAAAGAACTGGGCCTCCAAGGGATAACATCGTACATATAACAAATTTACAATTTCGTGCGATGAACGCACAGCGCAACGCAAAGGAAAAACTAGCATATAAACTATATACAGGAGTACGCAAAATGTACAAATAAATGAAATTTACTATACACAAGTGGCCAAATAAAATGATACAAACAATTTTAAGAATAGTGGAAACTCTAACATTGTTTTGACAAGGCTGATTAGGAATAAATAAAAATACACATTTAAATTTCCGAAACCCGGGGTGCCATTTCACAGCAATACGTATATCTAAAATATAAAGAGAAATTAGTTTACACAAAAACGCTTCAATATATAATCATCGACACTATATTGAATGTAATGTACTTATTTTAAAATTTTAACGTACTGCTGTGTACTGAATGAATTAAGTGAAAATGCAAAATGAATTTTAAAATGAAAAAATAAAAACTATTAGCTAGCTCAACGGATAAGATTTAAATGAACGCAAAAGAACTATTAACTTCAGAGTTAGCCTCGCGAATTAAAACTCGAATCTAACCACGAAAAGTAAATTGTGAGTGAATGAAATCAGACTTTCTTAATTACCCGAAAAAAATGTAAAGGTTTAAAATAAAATAAAAGATCAGAAATTTCAACCTAATGACGCAAATTAACAATCAATTTATTTCAACAACGGGTTAAATTACAGATTGTCAGAAAAAAAAAAAAACCCTGAACTGAAGGTTCTGGCCTAAAATAAAAACTGCACCTGACTCTAAATTAAACTATGTTTGTCCGGGAAGATTATCTAAAATACACAACCTTTGAATTTCTATCCACGTGGTTTCACAAATTAAAATAAACTGAGCGTGGACAATTACTAGAAATTTACAAAAAAGAAAAAACTAAGTGCGAGAACAATGCTTCTACTCACTGAAACGAGTTGATTGATAAATAAAAATGAAACAGCAAAATGAATAACGAAAAATTAACCTTTAAATATATAATAAGAGAAAAAAAAACTAAAATATATCTTCCTAAACAAAAATAACAATTGATCTTATATCCACAATGTGCACACTACAATATATCAACAATTATCACAAAAAGAAATCCTTGATCGACTAAGTAAATATAGAATTAAATTTCAATATTAAATGAATTACAAAATGGCAACAATGATATACAAAAATACGTCTACTCACGTCAATAGTCGAACAAGGAAGTCCTTATCAAAACTCAACAATTGTTTTTCTTATAATATTCCCTCTCTCAAAATCGTACAACGCAGACGTATAACATTACGACAATATTTAATAGAATAACCATTAAATCAACACAAGCAAACAATAGACATTTAAATATCTGGAATAATTAAAAAAACTTAACACTAAATAAATTAAAATGATACAATAAACTCTTTAAGTAAACTTATACAAAATAAACATAAAATTTGTGAAAATTCCCCGTAAATTGAAATCAGCTGTTTAAGCAAAGAAAACAACCATAAATAACCAAAAATGTGCAACTTGAAATACACTCAGCGGAGAATGGGTTGCCCAACCACAGCAGTACGTGTAACGAGAGTACAATGTAAAAAGTTAGAAAAATAAAAACAAACTAAAAAATACTAGTATATAAGTAAATGTATGCAGTAGTTCATAAGAGGAAAGCTATCAACCATATTAGATGTTATTATTATTTTATGTACACGCCTGTTTGTTAATTTGGGTTAATTGGCATTAGTAGCCGTGGAAATTGAATATATATGTAATTTATCGTCCGGCAACTGTACGATATTCTGGTATCCTAGGTTTTAACTTTAGTGACTTTGTAATTCGTTGGAAATAAATGAGTGGAAATCCTTCGATACGGCTGTTGGTTGATAATAAAATCTTCTTAGAAAACTGTTTTATTGTTCATCAAGCTAAATGAATTAAATCATATTCCTGTGGAATATCCGGTGTGGAAGAGTGTCTTCTTTGTAAATCCATGCAAATACCTTCCATCTAAAAATATACAGAAGAAACACCAAGATTGTTCAACATTATAAGAAATTTGCTGTGTTTAGTATACCTTGGTACATTTTCTATGTGGAATCATACATGTCTCTGCTGTTTCGAATATAATTATACACTTTTGATGTTGTGAAGGAGGTTTTCCCTGAATGTTTATGATACCGGTGTTGTTCTCTCGATGTGAACCCTCCTCTGCGATCATCTGGATTGTCACTGCGAGGAAATACAATTCTGAAGTACTCTAGCGTGTGTGTAACCTGATATACGAGGTATCTGATCAAAGCATTGCTTAAATTTCCGTGTATTTAACATTTCGAACATTTTGAGATTATTTTTCATGTCTGCAAAATGACAGTTCATACTGAAATTTTAATGTGTATAAGTTGGTAGACGTGGTTGGTGGTTTTCTTACTTTTATGATAGCGGTATATTTAAAAGTTATTTTGAGCATTTAAGAATCCAAATGTATACTGGCTAATTGATAATA
Source organism: Protaetia brevitarsis (assembly GCA_004143645.1). Lineage (NCBI taxonomy): Eukaryota > Metazoa > Arthropoda > Insecta > Coleoptera > Scarabaeidae > Protaetia > Protaetia brevitarsis. The sequence goes on along the minus strand of RXPK01005028.1, from coordinate 34,691 downwards.
TTTGTTTTGAACATTCCAAATAAGTACACTCACCTTGGGTAAGAGTTCTCGTACTCTTTATATGTTTTTAATATAAAGTTGTTAATAAATTATACATATTATTAATAATTACACTGTTTTATTAATAAAGCTCATTTGATACATTGAATTATTAGGAATGAAACTATAAATTCAATATTTGACAAAATAAAGGGGTAATAATATACAAGTTAGTGATTTAGGAGATAGCAGTCGTGCAGCCACCTGGGCAACGGATCCACAACTGGAAAAATAATAAAGATACCACTCATTGGTTAGTAAGAGGGGAGATCGCTAGTGCGCATGATCTGGAGTGATGAACTCTAGATATCTCGGATATATACAGTAGTTTACAGCCATCTAGTGAATTGGGATTGTATTGTGTCTGTTATTAAAGATATCGAGGAAAGTAACTGTAAAGAAAAGGCAGGTTCAATTAGAAAGTTTTTATGTATTTTTTTTAAAACATTAGCCAGGCACGTCTATTATAGAAATCACAATAATTTGCATACTCACTTAAAGGTTTGTATGGCGTCAAGTAAACCATTTTGTAAAGGAGATAGGTCCGTATTTAGTAAATTTCGTGCAAACTTTTTCATAAAAATAACCTCCCACATATTTATATTTTTTCGACATTCCTTTAATAAGGTTACATTATTAGTGTCTATTTTGTGTCCCGTAATAAAAAAAGTGGTTGGCTAACGCCGATTTATATATGTCTTTATTCTTTATATAAGTTCTGTGTTCCAAGCTCTCGTTTCTAAGATTCTTGGGTTTGTCCTATGTGCTACAATTTATTTTGTAGATACCTGATTTTTGTTTTGGACTTAAAGGGTCACCTACCTTCACGTTTAAAGCGTTCTCCGAAGTATTGAACAAGAAAATCAACTACAAGTGATGAACAATGGAAAATAATCAAGGATTTGAAGAAAAAAGACGTAATTTGTACTAAATCAGATAAAGGTAATACTTTAGTAATTTTAAATAAAACAAATTATATTAATTCTGTACAATTAATGTTAGAGTTAGGTCGTAATCAAACTTTAAAGAAAAATCCTATTAATCAATATAATAAAAAAGTAGATTTCGCTTTAAAACATTGCAAACATGTAATAGATAGAGCAACTTTTTTCAAATTATAGAATAAGAATTCGGTATTATCCCATTTATGCTGTCTACCAAAAATCCATAAAAATGGAGATACCTACAAACCCATTGTTTCGAATGTGAACTCCCCCACCTATTCGTTAGCGAAGTGGTTGTCTGCCCATTTCGGTAAATTTTAAATTTTGAACGACTTTTCTGTCTTTGACTTGATAAAGAAACTACAACCAGTAAATATTATAACTGAATATGAACTGATATCTTTTGACGTCAAGTCACTTTTGCAAACGTTCCAATAGATGTTACTATTAACATGTTAAAAGAGTTTCTTAGATACAATTCTGTTTCTGAAGAACACATTAATGAATATATTGAGTTAACTAAATTATGCATGGATTTAAACGATTTTAGTTGCAATGGTAAATTTTACCAACAGTCTTTTGGGACTAATATGGGTAACCGCTTCTCTCCTTTTTGGCCAATTTATTTTTAAATAACTTAGAAAATGCATCAACTTGTGTCATATTAGCTGATTAAAATTCTTTAGATTTATTATTTTTTTCGAAATTGCTAATTTATCCGTAATAAATCAAAAAGCTATTACTTCATAGCAGGTAACAAAAAAACGTCAAACTAATATTAAGGAACATTGTATTTCCTTAATTTATATTTCCACTTCCTGAAGGAACTGTGAATATTTAATTACATATAGTTAAACCGAGAAAAGTAAAAACACCAATATTGATATAATATTGTTTAATAAAAACATAAAACATCAACACATAACACTGAATATTTCATGAACAAAATGTAAAAATAACAAATTGTTTATGGTTGCTGGTGCTATAGGAGGTCGCTTGTCAATTATAATACACCACATACAAACTAGCTTATTTAATTTACGAGTTTCCCACCACTTTATGGCATTAAAGTTATCACTATAGCAGACTGCTGTATACAATGTCTATTTATTTCATGTTCTATAATATGCCCAGTACTAGACTTTTCTTTAATGGATTTGTGTATAATGATCTGATATAATGAACTGATCGAAAATATTTGATGTTGGCGTTAATGTTGTTGGAGAATTATAGTTCGGAGTTTCTATTCAATTTTTTTTAAATTAATTTTAATTTTTTACAAACAAAAGTATTTTATCAACTATATTCTATGATTGTCAAAGTTTCCCAGCTTACGTACAATTGAATTATTCGTTTATAAGATAACTTTAAAGATGGGATATTAATCAAACAACTAAGGTAAATATTTATTTTTTTATTTTTAGAAATCTTATTTTGTTATAATTTAGTGCTCAAAGTTCTGCTGAACGCATAATGCGATACGACGTTTCATGTTGTCAAAAATATTCTGCAATACATTTGGTGTTATTTCATTACATTTATTTGTACTGTATTCATCAGCCATTTAAATTATCAACTTCATTTTTTAGCAATTCGAAAATCGGAAAGAGAACTATCGATTTTATCTTCCTAACATACCATTGATAATAAGATTTATAACCATGTTGAAAGTCAAACCGTTCCCGACCAGTCCATCGCTGAAACTTTTGACCATAATGAAGACCATATCATCTGTGGTCATGGTAAATTTGGCACCATTAAATGGCAATTGCTTGAGAGAGCTATCCTTCTATTACAGGTCTTAATTGTCAGATTTAATTGAATCAATAAATCAAGGATTAAATACGAGCACAAGCCCTAATCAAAATATTTATGCACATTATGTTAAAAGGAATTGAAAGATGGGGCTTCAAAATGCCGATAAACATAAGCAGCGAAATATGCTGTGTACTAAATGTACCAAAGAAAATGCAAAAATTAAATTAAAAATGAAAAATTAAATTAGCTAGCTCAACAGATAAAAATTTAAAAGGACGCAAAAGAACAATTAAACTCAGGGTAACCCTCGCGAATTAAAACTTGAATTTAATCACGAAAAGTAAAAAGTGGGTGAAAGAAATCTGACTTTCTTTAATTACCCCAAAAATTGAAAAGGTTGAATCAAAAATAAAAGAACAAAATTTTGAAATGACGTTAAATAACAATCAAGAATTTTTATTATAAAAAAAAAGAAAAAAAATTGTTAATTACAATTATGCAGAAAAAAAAAACCGTGGACAAAAGGTCCTGGTCTAAATCAAAACTGCTCTCGATTCTAAATTACAAAAGGACAATGCTAAATCCTTTAACAAAGCAAAAAACAAATTTGTTCAAGAAGATAATTCTTTTTCACGGAAATCCACGTGGTTTCAAATTAAAATAAAATAACACCAGAAATTTGCAAAAATGAAAACTAAAAGCAAACACAATGCTTCTATTCACCCAGACCGAGGTGATTAATAAATAATTACAAATCAACAAAATTAAAAAACGAAAAATTAACTCTTTAAACTAAACCTACATCTAAATTGTGTACACAACAATATAATAACAATTATTAAAAAACGAGTTCCTTGATGGACGAAAAAAAAATCAAATTAAACGAAACAAAACTCAAAATCAAATGAAATAACAAAATGGCAGCAAAGTTTTTAAAATTTACGTCTACTTACGCCGGCATCTACCAAAGAACTGAGTCGTACACGGTTAACCAGTCGTATACATATATCATGGAAGAAGATAGGGTATCAAAAAAACTAGAAGAAGAAATAAATTCGAAGCTGTTAGAGGGAAATTTAGAAACGCACGGACAATAGAAGAACGATGGGCCATAATACAAGCAGCAATGACAAGGGCGGCAAGCACATGTTTGGGAAAAACTGCGCAAAAAAGGAAAAAAGAATGGTTTGATAGATAATGTGAAGAAGCGCTAATGAATAGAAATAAAGCAAAAATTGAGAGGGACAGAAACGGATCAGCAGAGAATATAAGAATTTATGAAGAAAGGAGAAAAATCGCCAAACGAATATGCAGACAGAAAAAAAGAGAGATGCTGGAAAAACGACTTAAAACGATAGAGGAACATCACGCAAACAATGAAATTAAAAATTTTTACAAAGAAACTGAGGGGATTAGACAAAGACAAAACATCGAAATGACATATTGCAGAGACGAAGAGGGGCAACTCCTAGGAGAAACAAACGAAAAACTAAATAGATGGGCACAGTATTTTAGATAATTGCTAAACGAAACAGAGGAAACTGGACAACATATAACAATGGCGACAGTACGAACCCAGCAAGGAGAAAACGAGCAGGAAGAAATAGAAGAACCTACCGAAAAAGAACTCGCCGAGATCAAGCCAATATCAAGAAAAAAAATTGTACGAAGCATTGGGAAAATTAGGAATACCATATAAATTGATAAAACTAGTGAAAATGACACTGTCTAACATAAACAATAAGGTACTGTTGGAGGGTAGATACTCGAGGAGTTTCACAACAGCAAGAGGATTACGACAAGGTGACCCACTCTCGACCGACCTGTTTAATGTTCTGCTGGAGCTAATAATGAGAGAAAGTAATATCCAAACGAATGGTCTAATTTTTCGCAATAAGACACAGTGTATAGCTTACGCTGATGACGTGGCATTACTAACAAGATCGAAAATTGAACTCGAAAAGGTATTTGATAGATTTGAACAACACGCAAAAGAGTACGGACTGAAAATAAATGAAGCAAAAACAAAATATATGGAGATGCGAGTGGACGCGAAAGAAGGGGAAAAATATGTGAAATTTAAAACCAAGTCTAAAGAATATAACATAGAGAAAGTTGATCAACTAGAATATTTGGGCGTAACCGTAACAAATAAGGGACAAGAAACAAAGGAAATAGAGAAAAGAATTATAAGAGGCACCAGAGCTGCCGCATCGTTATCGAAACTTTTACGAGAGAAGAACTTATCTAGAGCAATAAAGACGCGTGCATATGAAACAATAATACGCCCGGTGGTTTTATATGCAAGTGAAACGTGGATAATAACGAAACAAGACGAAGAGAAACTTGAAATCTGGGAAAGGAGGGTGCTGAGAAAAATCTTTGGAGGGGTGAAAATGCAGGACGACCAGTGGCGAAGACGAACAAATAGAGAGCTGGAGAAAATGTATGGTAAACCAAGAATTACGCAAGTGATCCGAGCACACAGAGCAAGATGGTTGGGGGCATATTAGACGAATGCGGGAGCAAAGGATACCCAGGAGAGTGTTGGAGGAGGGAGCTGGTGGAAAACAAAGAAGAGGGCGACCAAGGAAAAAATGGCTGCAGGAAGTAATAAAAGATGTGGAGGGTGTGGGAGTGACAGACTGGAGAGAAAGAGCAAATGATAGGAAAAAGTGGAAGGAAGTCACCGAAAAAATAAAAACCAAGGGTCTCCAAGGCCTGTAGAGTTATTTTATATATACATATATCAACAGATGCGTGCAGCGAAGCCGCGCACAGATCATCGAAGAAAACTACAAGAAAGGACATGAACTACAAAAGCAAATGCTAAACATCTTACAGAGTGAAATTAATTTAAAACAACTGAAAATTTAAATAAATAAATCAAACAAATCATTAACTAAATCTTATACAACAATAAAATATTGAACTTGCGAAAACCCGCCCGAAACATTGATAAAGCCTGACCGGAGTAAACACAACTAAAACTGAATTTGCGAACTTCGGGGCGCTAGACCACAGCAGTAGGCACTCAATTAAAGAAGGCACAAAGGAAGGAAATGCTGTTCAACAGTAAAATCTAGAGCAAGAACAAACATCACACCTTACATAAAGAATATAAATTTATAAAATTAAATTACTTTACTAAAGTTTCTAATTCATTACTCACCTATTGCTTGTTTCTTTTTTTTTTCTTTTTTATGTGGCATTAATTGTAGAGAAAGTTCTAAATAATTGGAGTTGGAATTGAGGTTGGAATATCATACACTCAGATAATACTTTCTTTAGTTATGCACTTTAGTGCTAATGTACCTAATGTCTTCGTATGTAATCACACAAATTTCTCACAAAATTATGACATCGCATAATTGTAGGCAAAGGATTACTGGGGATGAAAGAATATTACATCTGGCACAATCTTGCTCAAAACTCGTTCTGGCTGAATAGCCAGTTTTTTCGTATCTCTCTGTTAATGCGCTTTTAATGTTACAAGAACTACCAACGTGGTAAACGCAGAAAAACGCCATCACATCTGGAATGCAGAATTATCTCTTTAACTGTCGCCCTTAATAGCCGTGTAGCCGTTTTTGTAGATTATCCCGTGGTTTATTTGTTACAAGGATAACGGGGAATTTGCGATTTGATTACGTCTAGTCTTATTTTAACTGCCTTATCTTAACGGAATCTCTTAGTGGTGTATCGTAAACAGATGAATTAACATAAATAAGTTGCACCCTAAACACCGCAGCGAAAAAACAACCTATGTATATCGGAAAACTGGTAAGTCTTTAGAGGGAATACATTTATCGCTACACATTTACAGACCACTAATAAGAATCACGCTCATATACATAAAGTAATAACTATTCAAATTTGTTTCGGTAGTATCTGAATGCTCGTTAAATTAGAACATAAAATGCCAGATCAAAGATACGGTTTAAAATTATATTATTGCCTACATTTATTTTAGACATGATATCTATGCAAATGAATCAAAAATTGGATTTGGGGATTAGGGACTCTGCGGGATGATTTAGTGTAATTAATTATGTCGTATTCGTGCCACGAATTTAATCTAAATACATAAAGTTATGTTATATAGCTTCACTGATGAACAATTTGCGCAAAACCATTGCATTTACATTACCTCAATTATAAATGTAACATAAATATGTAAATATTTCGTATATGTGACATCAGCTGTCAGAATAATAAATGATGAAGTACAGAGTGTATTCAAATTTCTGTTACTCACGGGTGCAAAATAAGATGCAAATTCATAAATTCTGTGTCAAAGCATTGTTTCTTGTCAACGGCAATGCATAACAAGTGGGCAAAGGTACAGGGTTATTTGTAAACGTATTATTCTAGTATTGAACACAATTATTTTTACAATATTCTAATACTTTACCTTTCATAATAGCACAATTCAACCTCTATATTACAAGAATAGTTATTTATGAAACAGTGCGCGAAGAGAGCTTTTTGCTCTCAAACGCGATGTTTAAAGTGATACATATCGAAGAAAAATACAAAGTAAATAGCTATATGATGAAAATTTATTTTCTCTGAATGTGGTTATCAATCCAATGATATCTGTTGGAGTTGTTATACAGTATTAGTCATAAGTATGGAATAGGCAATTTATCTCCGTAAATATGAACTTTATGACAAAATGTCATTAATAAAAGTTTTTTTACTAATTATTCTTTATCTCTTAGCCTGCTCGTTGTTTTTTATGTCAACGCATTTCCATGGAAACGTAACTCTGTTCCCTTTTTTCATGTCATTATGACGTACCTTTCAATAAGTTAACAAATTAATTTTATTACAGATAGTTTTATTAATTTGTAAACATGGTGAAACTCTGTGAAACTGAAAGAATTGAAAGAACAAACTCAAACCCTACAAGATACACCTTCTCCATGAGCTAAACGAAGATGACCCAGACAGAAGAATGCAGTTTTGTGCAACAATGATGGAAATGATTGATAGTAATCCAAATTCTCTAAACAACATTTTATTTTCTGATGAAGCCACGTTTTGTCTGAATGGATTTGTGAACAGACACAACTGTCGATACTGGTCTAGTGAGAATCCGCATTGGATGATGGAACACCATACACAGCACCGTCAAAAACTTAATGTATGGGCTGGTATTATTAGGCAGCACATAATAGGCCCATATTTTATTGATGGGAATTTAACTCCAGATAGATACCTATTCCTATTGCGTGATCACATTGTACCCGATATTGTACAATTATTTCCGGATGCAGATCAACAAGGAATGCCAAACCGAGATATTTGGTTTTAGCAAGACGGCGCTCCACCCCATTATGGGGTAGATGTTCGCCAATTTCTGAATAACATTTTTCCCGGTCGTTGGATAGAACGTCGGGGTTCTATTGAATGGCCTGCTAGGTCCCCCCATTTAAGCCCCTTAGATTTTTTCCTTTGAGGTCATTTAAAAACTACAATTTACAAAGAAAGACCCCAAAATTTGGAAGATCTGGAAGCCAGAATAAGGCATGAAATCGCACAAATTGGCTGCAAAATTCATTACGCAATTTTTATGACAGATTAGGTTACTGTCAAGCTGCAGAGGGTCTTCAGTTTGAACATTTAATTTAAATTAAAGATTATTTGATTGAATAAAATAATGGCAATTTTCTCTAAAATTTTGTTAACAAACTACACAAAAAAATACCGGATTATTTCAAGGAAAAAAAAGAGGAACAAAAATCAGCAAAAATTGCTAGGTTGCCATTTAAAAAACAAAAAAAAATTACGTTTCCATGGAAATGCGTTGACATAAAAAAACAACTAGCAGGCTAAGAGAAAAAGAATAATTAGTAAAAAAACCTCTGTTAATGACATTTTGTCATAAAGTTCATATTTACGGAGATAAATTGCCTATTCCATACTTTTGACTAACCCTGTATAAGGATTGCAAATCTGTTGTGAAGGATGTCTGAGGTAATTGTTCCTGACTGTATGAAGCAGATGGTGATTGTATATTATGTGATAATGGTATACCGTACGCGCTATTCTGAATGCGAACACCCGAATATCATATATATTTTATAATAAAAAAAATAATCACTAATAAATTATTTTTCTTTTGTTTTTTCAAGTAATATTTGAATACCTACTTCTGCTAGTAATTGCTCCTGATATTTTCAGTAAACGTCAGCACAATAATTGGTGTTTGTTTGAAATTGTTTTTTAATGAAAAGCAAAAGGGTTTCGGAAATGGAAATTAAAATAAGTTTCAAGTAATGAAAATATCTCCGGCTAAATTGTGACTAGAACTTATAAAATAAGTGAAAGGTAAAAACTAGAGAAAACAATATTAGTTCCAGCCAAACAAGTGGTTAAATAAAAATGTACAATTAATACACGACATAACTAATTATAGCAAAAATACGCCAATAAGTAAATAAATAATAGCATGAATACGTCCGCCTAACGGTAACCCATATGCCTGCCTGTGCAGCTCCTATTTGACTGCTGAAGAATAGTTAATAAGAATAGTTAATTATCTAAACAAGTTGAGTTAGGTATAAGAAACCTAACACCAACTTGCCTTTATTTAGTCTGTACTATCAAAATATGCCATAATATACAGGGTGTTCCATTTCATTTTTCACAACTTTGGTGTGTAACTTTTCTTTGAGTCACCTGTATACTTCAAAATAATTTTGAAATATGGTCCTTCTGAACCCGTATAACCTTTAACAAAAACAATTTGAAAACATGTTACCACTTTTCGTATATAAACCGACGCGAATGTGGTGGCCCACGCTGTACAGTGACCGGCATAAATATTGTAACATATGGAATTTTTTTTTATTACTAAAATATACTAAAACTTTTTTCAGGGGATAGGTTCTGCATGTCTGGAAACCCCAAAATAACCGCGATTGTCGAGGGTCGACTGGATACAGTTATAAGTAAGGAACTGTTTAAATTGTTTGTAACTCAAGAAGAATCACTAACAGATAAATAAAATTCAACAGTTAAAGCTTTTAAAGTTATGATATTTTAATAGCAATCAAAAGTAGCATCTAATTGCACTGTAGCAATAAAAATGAACACAAGTTGTAAAAACAACGGGCAGAACTTAAAATTACTTCTTTATTAGGCTTTGAAATCTGTTTTAAATAACTCTAAATTATTTTCAATAACCTATTTTCATAGCAATATATGAGCATATCATTAGCATTTTTAATTGCAGACAGCGTAATTAAATACGATACAGAGCCATAATTTAAATTACAAAATCCGATTGCAAAACAAACTAATACGATAATTTTTTTACAGTCATCAAAGGAAGCACTCGTTTGTGTCTGTCGCATAATTGGAGTATTATATTTGATGATTTGCTTTGTCACCGGTTTTGCATTTCAAAGAACAAATATTCGTTGTGAAGTTCGGATACAAACGTACTGCGGTAAATGAAAATCTAATTTTCCGTTTTGAGTTAACAAAGAGCTAATTTCAAATCATGTCGTATAAACAACTCGGTAATTATGAAACTATAATGAAGCAAATATTATACAATAATTACTAGATAGGTATTTAAAGTTTTACGCTGAATTTAGCAAATAAATGGATTATGCAAGTACATATAATGCACATAGTTAGAGAGCAGGAGCCTATTATTTATTATAAAATAAATAATGTAATCAAGTAAATGTAAGTCGATGTCGATTCAGTAGTGAGCTGTCTCTGGAATCTTGTGGGGTGTGTATGATTGATACATTTTTATGGGAAAAATATTTCAACGGCGATTTATAAGCGAGATCTGACAGCCACTACGGCAGAATCTCTCTTATTGTATTATCCAGACAAATACTAAAGCAATCTAGAAACATCTGATTAACTGCTGCTCTCATCTGGAAATAATCATGGAACTTATTTCTTGCATGAGATATCTAGATAACTAGAACGTATTGCGATTTTGTTTATTTTCATGTAATTTTCTGCAGTTTTTATATATGTATATTTCACTACTCACGAAAAATAAAGAATTTTATTCTGTCCCTTTACCTTTCTTTTCCTATGGGCGGGTGTAACCCGAAGAATGCAACTTGGCCAAAAAGTGTTGTGCCCCCATGTCAATTTTAGTCCGCTCCGTCAGATTGCACGCTAAAAAAAGAGTGCGCAATCTGGCTGAGAGTTAACTTACCGGCTCTGGGTTCGTCCAACCGATCGACCTCAAAGTGCGTCTGCCTCTCCCCGACCATTGCCAAGCAATTTACAAGAAGGTGAGCAGGAATTTCCTCCACACTCCCACATTTTCTGCCCAGGGGAGAGTTCATTAGGCCCATGCATACCTGTGTTTATTTAGTGCGCAGTGCCCAGTTAAGATTCCTGTGAGTAATCTCAATCTGTCTCTGCTCATAAAGACTGCCTTACGGAGTAATCAGGACAGTTGTACAAGACTCGACCAAGTAGAAAGCAGTAAGAATAAAGAGTTGTTTTTAGAAAAGGGAAGTTGCCTTATTTTATTCAAACGTGTGGTACCACAATAGCGTTGATTCAGGTAGGTATCCCCTCTATTTATTTATTATTAATTATTTAAACAAATATAAGCGGGTTATCTCCGGTTACGAAGTCGTGGTTTAGGGGCCATGACAATATATGTATCCTAGGTTAGTCAGGAACGAATCTTCTTTATCTTTTCAAGGAAGAAATTAATTTGTTGAATAAAGGTTTGAAATATAATTTAAAATTTAAAAAACCACCAATTGAAGAAATTATATCTGGCATAGAAACAGCGATTAGTACTTTTGATGATCATCTAAAAACTGTATTAGAACTGCTTGTAAAACTCAAATTTTAGAGAATAAATAACGTCATCTTTCAGATATCACACGTAAAGAAATTAACATTGCTAAAGGGCTTAAAAACAAAAACTGCTTTTACTTAAAATCTGACAAAGGTAGTACGGTGGTTATTTTAGATAAAAGAGATTATTTTGATCGTGTCAGTACCCTTTTAACGCAAGGTTCTTACGTAAAACTAACTAAAAATCCGTTATCAAAAATGATCACAGAAACCCAAGAAGATCTTATTAGAATGTAAGAATATTGTTAATGATAACTTAAGATATAGGCTAACTGTATCAAATCCAGTGTTACCTAGGATGTATTGTTTACCTAAGATACATAAACCAGGAAAGAGCATGAGACCCATTGTCTCCAAATGAATAGTCTTACTTACTGTCCAAATGGCTATCTGACAGATTTAACCACTTACGTGTACAACCCCCGGATTTAGCAGTTAAAAATTCATACGCGTTCATTGAAAAGATTAAAAACATTGAACTTACTGACAATGAAGTTTTAGTTTCTTTTGATGTGAGCTCACTGTTTCCCAGCGTCCCCGTTGATATCACTTTGACTTACTTGGAAGATTTCTTGAAAGGTAATCAGTTAAGTAGTAATGAAGTTGATAGTTTCATTTCTTTGGCGAAGCTCTGCATGAAACAAAATTTCTGTCAAATCAACGGTACCTTTTACCAACAAACTGAAGGAGCAGCAATGGGTAACAGCTTATCTCCCTTCATAGCTAACCTCTTTATGGAAAAATTTGAAACCGATCTTCAGAATACTTTGGCATATTTTCCACGGGTTTGGGTTAGATACATCGATGACATTTCTTGTGTTTTTGATACTACTAAGTGCTCAATTAGAGATTTTCTTGAACAGCTAAATTCAAAATTTCCTTCCATTAAGTTTACCTATGAAGAGGAAACAAACAATAGGATTGCTTTTCTCGATATGTTAGTAATAAGAGATAAAAATAAATTAGGAATAGACATATATAGAAAGCCCACTACTAATAACAGATTTATTTCAGAAGATTCAAATTATTCATGGAAAAATAAACTAGCCGCTATTAACTTTTTGGTACATCGCTTACTTAATTTTCCTCTATCTACAGAACGATACAACAAAGAACTTAAAGAAATTATTAAAATCGCTGCATTTAATGGATTCTCAGAAGACGTTGTATATAATACCATTAGAAAATATAAAAACAAAATAAGAATTAGAAATGTGAGTACTTTAGAAATTAGTGACAGGAAGAATAAGAAATATGTTAAATTACCATTTTATCCAAGTTACACGAAAGGTCTACAACAATTTTTCTCTAAATTCAATCTTGACATAGCAAATAATAGTCTTAAAAATATTTTAGGTAACCCTAAAGATCAAGTAGATAATTTGGACAAATCAGGTATTTATAAAATAGCTTGTAAAAATTGTGATCATGTATATATTGGGCAAACTAAAAAATCAATTAAAACGCGTTACAAGGTGCATTTGGCTCATTTTAAATTTAGAAGGTTTGACAAATCTAGTGTAGCCCTACATATGCTTGAAGAAAACCATAAAGTTGACAATGTAAAGTTAGTTAAAAACGTAAACAACTATGTGCAATTAAATTGTTATGAGGGTATGGAAATATATAAAACAAACATATTTTAATGAATTCAGATTTAGCACCCTTAAATTCTTGTCTTTATAGTTTATTAAGTAGAAGTAGTAGATCAGACGGAGTTAGGATTAGTGACTAGTTAAGCATGACGGCAGTCAGCCATGATCGTGATCATTGTACCATGACCTTTTTTAAGTATAAATTACGATAGTTTTAGTGTAGTTATTCAGTTCAGTGTTTCTGCTGATCATGATAGCTTTGCTATCGAAACGTACGTCCAGTTTAGTGCAAATTGTGGTTAGGGGTCTAGGAGAAGTTTTCATATATGTATCCTACTTAAGATTGGTGTTGATTGTTACCCCGAGACACTATCGATTTTGTTGTTTGGGTGTTTCTTGCTCTAATCACAATGGTGTTGGTTTTATTCGCATTTGTTTTTAGATTATTTGTAGCGAACCACTTCTCGGCTTTCGTGAGTACTACATCCGCCTTGTCCTGAAGGTAACTACGGTTCCCAGAAGCCGTTTCTGGAAAGGTGTCGTTCGCGTACTGGCATGCTCCTGTTGATGATATATCAGCAGACAAATCGTTCACGTAGATAATGAAAAGGATTGGTCCCAAAACCAATCCTAGCGGTACTCCACAAGTGAGTAATTCCGGTTTCGACCTCTCCCCGTTCCATTCCACCATTTTTTTTTTCTTGTTAAGACCGACAACGAATCCCATAGTGATATAGTTTCTAAAGGAAATATTCATAGTTAATCGAATCGAATGCTTTACTGGGGTCACAGGATGACATCTGTGCCTCGTTAGCGCTGTATAATAATAATAATAATAATAGTGGCTTTATTGTGCATTCATTATAACAAAATGGAGTACAAATTGCAACAAAACAACAAGAAATGAAAGCACAATCCCAGGGCGAGGCTCAGTTACATAATGAATATGTGAACTGCTCTTACCTAACCCTGATGAATTGAACAAAAATAAAATGTGACATAAATGCCTATATACTAAAACTTAAAATACTAAATTGTGTGTGCATGTAAGCCAATAAAGAAAAACATATTTATTATATAATTAGAATATATAACTATATAAAATTCAACAAAGCTGTATAGAAAAAAAAAAATAAAAAGAGAGAAGGAGAAACTGCAGTAACTAATTCTAAATGTAAACGTTTAACTAAATGTAAATGCAAGCAAAGGTGTAGCGCATATTAACGAGATCACCGAGCTAGACAAAGCATGGATTTTAATTTTGATTTAAATTGGACCACTGTGCACATCTTCAAATCAGAAGGAAGGTCATTATATTTTTTTATATATTCCGAATGAAAAAGATATTTCAAACAGAGCGAGTCTATGTGGTGGCGGGGATATAAGGTCTCGGAACCTCGTAGTTAGATTGTGCACATCCGTTCTAAAACGTATTTTGTTATATAAGTATGGCGGACATTTGTAGGTAAGAATTTTATGATATAGAGTTAACGTTTGTAATATTCTTCTATTTTTCATATTAAGCCATCCAGTTTCTACTAATTTATGTGAAATATGTTCATATTTTCTAATACCGTGAATATATCTCATACAAGCATTTTGTATCTTTTGGATACGATGACTTGTAACAACATCCAAACAAGCATCATATACTTCGGCGCAATACATAAAACGTGAGAGGACATACGTATCGCAGAGTAATCGTTTGATATTCCTGTTCAGAATCGCGCGGAAGGGATATAGTTTCTTTAGGTTTGAATATGATGACGCAATGTAATTAGATATGTGTTCACGAAAACGGAATGAGTTATCAAGTGTTAACCCCAAACTTCTAGCACTGTTAACAATGGGAATTTTTGTGCCGTTGATATTTACATCCAACACTCCACTCAGTAAGTTGACAACATCTTTATTACCAAAGATTAGAACCTGTGACTTAGAAGGATTAATATTTAGAGAATATATGGAAGATATGGACTGAATAGTAGATAGATCTTTATTTATTTTTTTTATAGCTTCATTCCATTCCGATGCTTTAAAAGAAAAATATAATTGCACATCATCTGCGTAAAAGTGAATTTTAGAGTAGTTAAGGCATTGCACGAAGGAAGAAGTGTATAAAGAGAACAAGATGGGACTCAAGATTGACCCCTGTGGGACACCTTGGGATAACGATAAATGTTGAGATATTTTGTTATTTAATTTTACACATTGGCATCTATCTGAAAGGAAATCTGTTATCAAAAGAATCGAAGAGCGACTAAAACCCTTGTCCTTCAAAACGTTTAATAGCAATGTGTGATCCACGGTGTCGAATGCTTTGGAATAGTCAAGCAGTACAAGAACAGTTATAAGTCCTTCATCAGTGGCTCGAAAGATATCATCTGTTACACATAGTAAGGCCGTGGTGCAACTGTGTCCAGGACGGAAACCAGATTGGACATCCGGCAGTAGTTTGAAATCTAAAACATATCTTTTTAATTGCTGTTCCATTACTCGTTCTAAAATTTTAGATAAGGCAGGCAACACACTTATAGGCCTGAGGTCTTTATAATCAACAACCTTGTTTTTTTTGGGCAAAAGGACTGACTAGAGCTCGCTTCCAACAGGTGGGGAATGTATTTTGTAGTATACATGAGTTAACAATATGAGTGACGAACGGCACAACATAAGGGGAACACATTCGTATCATGCAAATATCAACACCATCGTAACCAACTGCTCTGGATTTGATTTTATTTATGATACCACAAATTGTGTCCGTGGTTACCAAAGAAAAGGAGAACGTATCGAATGCACTAGATAGTATATCTGGGATAAGTAGAGAAGAGGTATTAGAAGAAGGTATGCTATTAATAAAGTAATCGTTAATTTTGTCGGCATCAGCGAGGTGTGTGGGTATGTCGTATTTTTTCTTACTAGGGCAAACATTCAAGCGATTAAGTTGCTTCCACAGCGTTGTACTATCTGATGACCGGGATATAAAATCAAAATATGCTCTCTTTTCGAGATTGAATGTTCGGTTAGTTAGATTTCTTAAGCTTTTATAATAATTCCAGTCATTTGAGTTTCCCGTTCTCCTATATTTATTTTTTGCCTTATCACGCAACCTCATCAATAACTTTAAATTATCTGTGAGCCAGGGGATGTATTTTTTTGTAAATTTACGAGTTATAAGCGGAGCATGCTTGTTGAAAATCTGCAAGATATTAAAGTTAAAAAAGCTATTTTATCATCAATGTTTTGCAAGTAAAACATATGTTCAAAGTTAAGTTTTTGAAGATCTAAAGTGAATTCATGCATGTTAATATTTTTAAAATCACGGTAAGTACGTAAGATTGGGTCTCTTTTCAGTTTACTAATATTAATGCAACAAAAAAATAAAATCGTGGTCAGATATATAGCTGTTAATAACACCACTATCTGTGCAACATAAGTCATCTGTGATTAAAAGAAAGTCTATCAGGGAACGAGTGGTTTTGGTAGTTCTTGTTGGCTCAGTAATAATCTGACGGGCACCAATAGTATTCAAGAAGGAATTAAAATAGTGTACTGAGGGGTCATCCGATTTAAAAAGATTAATGTTAAAATCACCGCAGCAATATATTTCATCGGTAATAAGACCACAAGAGATGAAAGAATCCTCCAAGCAATCTAAAAATTGTTTGTAATCAGAATTAGGTGGATTGTATACTGCACAGACGCTAATTTTTTTAAAGCCTACATTAATAGACAACCATATTTGTTCAATACTGTTAGAGGTATCAATCACAGTACATTTGAGGTCCGTCCGAACATAAACACCCACACCACCACCCCGACCCGCTCTATCATTTCGGAAAAAGTTATAGTCTTGGAGTTGAACTATTTCATCACATGCCGATTCATTCAACCAAGTTTCAGAAAGTGCCATTATGTCTACGCTATTTTCATACATAAATGACTTTAATTCGTTAATTTTTGGTATCAGGGATCTAATGTTAACGTGCGCTATTTTTATATTAGTGAGATTCATTAAGAGTAAGCTAATAAAAATATACAACCAAAAAGTAGATGTTAGAAATTACTACTATAACTAAAAGTAAATAAGACAAGCAAATCAAAGCGTGAACGTAAAAAATATTCTATGTCATTTAAAGCGATTTACTGCAGAAATGTAATACAAGCAATAGAAATATAATAACGAAAAAAGGAAAACACTTTTTGTTTAAACAAGTCCGTATTCCCCGTTTAACAATTTAGGCCAAGCGAATACTTTAAGTGGTAGGTTCACTCACGTTTGTCACTGGCGGTCCGAATATTCTTCTAATATCATCAATACACCGAATTATATGAATATTCTTGCGTACCTTGCAGAGTATTTTTCCGCCGCTCGTCCAGGTAGATTTTGGAGAGGCATACTTTGTTGCCTCCTTTAACAGAGCTACTCTGTGTTGCGTAAGGTCTTCTTTTATAACAATACTTGATCCTTTCAGTTTTTTTTTGTTTTTGTAAATTTTGTTCTTGATAGTACGATTTGTGAAACGCACTATAATTGGTCGAATACCATTTTCTTTACCTTTTAAGCGGTGTGATGCATCGATGTCGTACGGCTGAATTGTAATGTTTAATTTGTCGTGAAAAAGTGTGGTGATAACCTGGTTAATATCTTCGCCTTGCTGTTCAGGAAGTCCATATAGTCGGATATTATTTAGTCTTGAGTGTTGTTCTATAGCATCCAATTTTTCATTGGCTTCTTTGAGTTGAGTTTCGAGTTGATCGACCCTTGCGACTATTACCTTGGTTTCGTTTTGAAGCATTGGCATGAGCAAGGCCCCAATCTTCTCACACATTTTCTCAATAAACGAGTCGGAGAGGAGCAATTTCTCTAAAGATTTTTGATAAACCAAATCCTCATCAACGTTACTCACTCCTACTTTATTTCTGAATTATATTTTCAGCCATTTTTAAGTATATATTTAACTATTTATGCGGACCACAGTGGAACACGTCTAGTCACGAGCGACACACATCACACCCGTGTAACTGCTTGGCAATCTCGTCCACTGTGTCAACAAATGTTGTGGTTGATTTTTCGGTACGAAAACCATTCTGCAGACTATTAAGTAGCCTTTTTTTTAAAGGAATTAATAAATTTTGTTTTAATGGTAGTTTACAAAATTTTCGGCACAACAGGTAAACATCAAAACCGGTCTGTAGTTGTCCATTGGATCTCTACCGCCAGTCCTAAAAGTTGGGACAAGTTTTCAATCCTTCTGGAAATGTAGCAAACACAAAACACGCATTGACAAAATGCGTAATTATTGATATCAATACATAGGATGCTTTCTTCAGTAGAAACACTGTGAAACGATATACATTAGGTGATTTTTTTGCATTTAAGTTTTGAATTACTGCGCCTATTTATTTTTCATCTACATATCTTAGAAACTCAGAGAGCTAACTGTTCACATGAAGTTACGGACTAGATTTTCCAGGGCTTGTATTGGTCGATTTATTTTTTTAGAGGTAGAATTACCAATGTTCACAAAATAGTTATTAAAATCTTCAACTGAAATACCAGGTTTGAAAAACCAGGTTCGTTTGGTCGTTGTTCATTTTTTTTTGTGACAGTTTTACGCTGTAACGTTCCAGTATTCGCCGAGGAGTAAGGCAAACCACAAAAATTCGACGCAGGGAGTATAATATAATAAAATAATCTTAGTACCAAACATACTTTCTTATTAAATTCGGATTAGATAGTTTTATTGATTTCGTATTGTTGATTTTATTCGATTAGTCACACACTAGCTTGGAGAGTGCAATAAATTACTCATCCTCGATCCACGTTGGGTTATCTTCAGAGTAGCACTGCTAATTTGATCATGTTAATCGGTGTAACAACACGAGCGATCGCTTTAGATAATTGTTTATTACGCCCGACTTGACGGTAAGGTCAAACCAACGCGCAACGTGTGTTGCTATTGTCAACAAATTTGGTGGTTCGAATTTAGTGCTGAGATAAACCTGGTTTCATTCGTCTGTATAGCTATGAATGAAGCGAATACTCGACGTGGCTTTTATGATGTGAACGGATACATTTGGTGAAATATATGGCTATTATAATAGGTCACATTTTATTTTCAAACATATGACTTATTGCTGATTTGTTCTTTTCCAAAGGCAATGTGCAAGATTGATTTATCTACATACTTTTATTTATTATTTAAAATGTGATGCATATTAGTGGAGAAATTCAATGTTTTCATATTTGTGATACAATTCTGTCAAATATGAAATGTCAAAGCACAAACTACATTATCAACTTCGCGTGAAATATCACCATGTTTGTTTTCACAAAGTGGCGAAACAGTTCACAAAATGCTTATTGTTCACCCGAAATACATTGCTTTGTTGAACCAAAAATTTTAAATTCATTCGTCTGCATTATTTGAAAATGTACCATAAAAACGCCATTAATGGAAGATTGATATTTTGAGAATAATATAAGTGGCTTTTATTCATTTCTTTTATTTTTATTATAATACTGGTAAGCAGCTGGAGAGCAGATATTCGTATGATATTAAATCTGTCACAGCTGAAGTTATTCTGAATGCTTTCAAAAAGATTAAAACTAATGCTACTGGTGTCGATGAAATTGGTACAAAAACACTGAAAATGTGCATTCCTCTGTTGATGGACTACGTTGTTTACAGTTTTTTAATTTTTGCATTGGAAACCTTGTTTTTCTTAAAATTTGGAAATCCTCAATTGTCCGATCTTTGCCCAAAACAAAATGTTCATGATTTGAGAGATTTACGACCGATTAGTATCCTTCCATTGCGTAGTAAAATATCTGAACGGTGTATTGATAATCAGCTTCGTCAATTTGTAAACTCTCATAACCTTCTACCTGAATATGAGTCGGGTTTCCGACCCGGTTACAGTTGTGTATCTGCCCTTACTCATATTGTCGATGATATATTTCACGCCAAGAATACTGGTAAAATTACTGTCTTAATTCTTCTGACTTCATACATTTTTATCATTCTAAGTTTTATAGAAGATCTTATCTGCGGCTGGTCTTGGTTCTCTGCTGTTTCTCTTACAGCCTCTTACCTATCTGATCGTACTCAGCAAGTGCTGTTGAATTCTAAATATTCCTCTCCATTAACAATCACTCATGGTGTGCCACAGGGAGCTATATTAAGCCCATTACTCTTTTCTATTTACACCTCAGCGTTGCCTGCTGCCATCCAAGATTGTCAGTATCGCTTATATGCTGACGATACCCAAATCTACCTCTCCTTTGATTCTGATAATTATTTGGAGGCTCAGCATATCCTTGATTCGGATATAAAGGAGTTTACAATTTTGCAGATAACTCTCATTTGAAAATTAACCCCGAAAAGACTCAATTACTTGTTTTTGACCCGCAGCGTGCACAGGATATTATGAAAACCAAATTGCAGGTTAGAATGGCATCTCATGATATTCCATTTTCAGATAGCGTCAACAGGTTAGGAATTTGATTTAACTCTTCCCTCAAATTTAACATAAATACTGTTAAATTAGCACAAAAAGCTTTTGCTGCTTTAAAATCTATCTATGTTAACCGCCATTTTTTTCGACTGCTTCACTATATCCTTTACTATGTGAATCATTAGTATTATCCACTTTCAATTACAGTGATGTGTTGTATTCTTCGTGGATTAAAAAAGAAGCGGCTACTAAAATACAGCAAGTCGAAAACTGCTGCATACGTCTTATTCACGGGTTATCCAGATTTCAAAGGACATCACATGTTCTCAAAAACTTAAATATTCTTAACATGCACAACAGATTCCTATAGCATATCGGCTATGTTTATGTCAACATTATAAAAACACAAAGCCCGCCGTATCTGTACAATAAAATACAACATAGATGTCAAGTGCACATTGCAAATATTCGTTCCACCAATTATCTATCTATTTCAAAGCATCGCCTAGAACAATTTAAGAGCAGCTTTACTTATAATATCGCCAAAATTATTAATGTCCTCTTGTCCAGTTTCGAATATTTATAAAGTTCCAATCTATGTCATCATAACCCGGCTCAGACAAAAACTTCTTAGTATACAATAATAATAAACGCACTTTACTCTTTCCAACATCAGTGTTACATGTTTTCATTCTAGAGATTTGTCACACTTCGCATTTGCCCAGTCCATCCCCATTATGGTATTATTATTTCTTCGTTTTTATTCCTTTTATCTTCAGTTTACTTTTATTTTCTTAAATCATTATCATCTTCTCTACTGGAAGAACGCTAAAGTTCAAACTCTGAATGTGAGCGACGGCAATGTAGCCTTTTTCGTTGCAACACATGTACACCATAATATTAGTAATTCAATAGCGTATTTGTTTCTATTTCTTTATTGTACTGATTATTTAGCTAGTTTTTTGAAATTATATGCGTATTTCAATTATTTGTGATAGATTAGAACATTATTATAATGTATATTCTCTGCTATTGTATTATGTATAACCAATAAACCTCTATTATTATTGTTTCGGTGTTCACAGAATAACTGGATCTATGCATGAGATACGGCTTCGAGAAGCAAGTATCCCTACGGCGGACTAGTTTCAGTGGCATATATCATTATATATAACATATACATACAAAATCTTGTACAATATATTCAAAAGAAACGTAATTAATCACAATGCTAAGATATTGTCACTTATAAATCAATGCAAGGTACGTATTTATTTTATAGTCACGTTCAGCCGTCATGCTATATGACTATACAGGGTGTTCCAATAGTAAGAACAAAAGAAAACTACTTAAAACGTACTGCACATTTTAAAAGTGCCAACTTCTCTCGAATGATCATCTAGTGTCTCACTATATTACTTGTGTTTAGGAAAGTTTCCTTCTGCATTTGAATATAAGTATCGGGTCTGATTCCCAGATATTGTAAGCTTTCAAATAATCTATGAGGGATCTCCCCGGTAGCCCTCAGTATAACAAGCACGATGTTGAGCCTCTCCTGATGCCACATATTTCCTTCGCCAGAGGTAAGTATTTGGTAATTTTTTTCTGCTCTTTTTTTGCCAAGTTGTGGGTAAGGGTATTGCGACATCGATAAGGTAAGTTGTCTTTTAAGGTTTATCCATTAGGATGATATTCGGACTGTTGGCCTGGATGGAAACGTCCGTTGGTACCTCCCTAGTCCAAAGGATCTTATAGCGAGGTGTGTCTACCACTCTCTCAGGTGAGTATCTGTAGTACAGGGGTTCCTCCATCGGAATGTCATACCGTTCTCTCAAATGAGTACCTGTAGTATAGGGGTTCCTCCACCGGGACGTCATATATCTCACAAAACACTTGAGATGCAATAGCTTGGCCCCGTCATTATGTCTGTCTGTATACTGTTTGGAGTTAAGGACTGTACATCCTCCGATCAGGTGGTCGATCGTCTCTTTTTTCTGACCGCACGTACGGCACATATCGTTCTAGGTATCCGGATCCTTGGTTATATGTTTACGATAAGGTTTTGCTGCTATCACATGATCTTGGGTGGCAAAGATGAAGCTGTCAGTCTCAGTATAGAGGTCACCACGAGTCAGTCAAGTGAACGTAGCGTGTCCGTACAGATGGTCGCCCTCCAGGATTGTTGGATAGCGCCCATGTAGAGGCTTCTGCTTTCACTGCATTATTAAGTCCTCAACATTGCTAGTGTTTGCCGAGTGTCCAAACATCTCATCTCTCTCTCTTAGTCAAAGCGGCGTTATGTTGTTATCGCATCTCGACGCCGCCGCATGGGGGTCGCTGGTCACACTCCTCAGATGGAAGTATCTTTTCGTAGTTGGTGATCTGGCAGGCGTGTTGGACGGTCGCGCGGGGCATCCTTCTTCCGCCTGCTATTCTGGGAAGGTCAAAGCTCTCCAACGAGCTCCTGGGATGCTGGGCTCTATGATTTATAAACGCTTTTTCGCGTGGCTATGTGTAGATTCTGTAGTTCAGTGTTGGCTCAGGATAGGATTCCGTAACTATACGTCAGTAGTAATAGTAGTCAGCGTGGCATAGCTTGTTATCGCCTTCATTTTGTTTTTACCATTAAGCTCGGACTTTAGCACTAGTTTAACTCTGCTCAGATATTTCTCCGTCATGTCTTTCATACAGAGTTTATAGTCAATCATACCGGTCTACATATATCCGAGATACTTATAGTGTTCCTGCTCCCTCATCTCTGCGATTCCTCGCTTCTCACCCACATCAAAACCTTGACTGTTAGTTGCATAAACCTTGAGGTCGTCCATGTATAACAGATGACTTATACATGTCTCGGCGCCATGGAAGATGTAACCCTTCCGACAGTCTTTCAGTGCTGTAGACAGGGGACGCAGAGCTAGGCAGAACCAAAGGGGACTCAAAGCATCACCCTGGAATATTCCACGTTTGATGTCGATCGAGGGTGACCTTATTATACCCATTGAGGTGCGAAAGATGAGTATGGTCTTCCAACGAGTGATCATCTCCTGGAGGAAATTAGTCATTCTGGGGTCCACGTGATAGAGTTTTATTAGTTATTATCGTTATTTTAATATATTTTGAAAAACTTATTTTGAAAAAAAAAAAAAATACGCCGATAAACAGCCAGTAGATGTGGATTGGTTGTTACTAATCCATTGACTGTTATAGCATTCTACACTTGTCTAGGCCAAAGTTCATATTTAAATCTTTGCCGAACTTCGTTGTTATACTTAGCAGAATATCGAGGTGCTTTCTGTTAGTTTCATAAAGCTTGAGGTCGTCCATGTATAACAGATGACTTATACATGTCTCGGAGCCATGGAAGATGTAACCCTTCCGACAGTCTTTCAGTGCTGTAGACAGGAGACGCAGAGCTAGACAGAACCAAAGGGGACTCAAAGCATCACCCTTGGATATTCCATGTTTGATGTCGATCGAGGGTGACCTTATTATACCCATTGGGGTGCGAAAGATGAGTATGGTCTTCCAGCGAGTGATCATCTCCTGGAGGAAATCCCCAGTCATTCTGGGGTCCACGTGATAGAGTTTTATTAGTTATTGCCGTTATTTTAATATATTTCGAAAAGCTTATTTTGAAAAAAAAAAAAAATACGCCAATAAACGGCCGATGTGGATTGGTTGTTACTAATCCATTGACTGTTACATTGGCGTATTTTTATCTTTGTCAAAACGCAGCCAACAGTTGGCCTTTCCGCTGATGGCCACAGTTGGGCACTTTTCAAAATATAAAACCCACACTTTTACCTACGGGTTATGAGCACTAGAATTATACCACGGATTTTTGCTCGACCATCTGGCAAATTTCAAAGTTACACACTTTAAGCTAAATTTCCCTTAAGAACCATAAATAATCTTGTGTTAGTATTTTTGCTTTCACTCTTTCGGACAAACAATACGCACATTACTTGGCACCCAATAAAAAGTATCTCGTTGAACCGAATTCTATTGATCGCATGACCTATTGGAATTCGAAATTCATAGCAATTTACCCTCACGTTGTTTATTTTCCGCTAATAACACTCAACTACTTAAAAAATTCAAGCCCAATTTGCAGCTCGCCGCCCAGCAGCGACCGAAAAATTATTGCACCGTTGGGGCGTTTTCGGCCAACCACACAAAAGTGGTTAATATTAAACGCACCCTAACCGCAACAATATTCACGCACACCGGACAGATTGGTTTTCCGGTACTGGATGCTAGAGGGCTAGACAAAATATATAATATGTGAATACAGGGTTTTCCACGGAACTGGCTGGTTAGAAGTTTTCCGGCTTAACGAAATTCCCCAGTTTTTAAAAATTGGGGTTTGCAACAATTTGGCACTTACTTTCTTTCTAAAATACTTTCACTTTTTGCACTTCCGTTAACCGAAGTCGCCACGAACTTTGTTATTTAAATGGAACACCCTATATATTATTATATTTTTGAATTTACCATAAAATTCTATGACGATTACCATTAGGGTATTTTATACCTATCTTCAACTGTTTCTAAGATATTACGATTTTTGTTAAAATTTTGACATTTACATTGTTGTATGTAATTGATTAATTCTCACTTGATTTAAGGGTCAGAAATCTCCGACTTTGAAATCAACAAGTACTAACATTGTTTTACCAAAACGTAGAAAAAAAATTCAGTGACATTATGCAGGGTGTTTAAAAATTAGTGACATATCCAAGAATATTGAATGTTGCAAAACTTAATTTTTTCAAATAGAACACCCTGTACATTTTTCTATTTTTGGATGTATAATTAAATTCTATGCCGATTTGCTGTAGCATTCCCTATACCCATCTTCAGTAGTTTTCTTTTAAATTACTCGTTTTGTTTATTATCGCTTTCAAATGGCCGAATAATTTCTATCTGGTGGGCCAGGACATTAACATCACAACAATTTATTATTATTAGTAAGTATTATTGTTATAATCATTGTTTGTTACACGTCGCGTGTTCAGATCGATGAATATTATCGTGGAACTTATGAATTAGATAATGAAAAATATTGGAGGAGCTTATTCTAACCTAGATACTATAAATTTATTTTAGATTCACTGAGAATGCAGGAAGAACTTATAGAGAATTCAATGTAATTAAAGGAATTTATTGGTTGTTAATATATCTAACGGAATCCAGAAAATTTTGAAATGATTTCTCTTAATAGCTTGGTTTCAAATTAAGGGAAATGGCATAAACGATAACGACGACAACATTTGTTTGTTTCACTAAAACGTAGTGTGTTTGTCAGACAAATGTTTTAAAGTTTTTGATATATTAAAGTATTTTCAAAATTATAAAGGTTTTTATGAAGAATATTTAGATACATGCATACTTAACAAATGCAATTTACAAGCAGCCTAAACTTGAACCATGACATAGAGCATCAAAAAAAAATGCTCAATGTGAATTCCATTTACGTCCAAGCATTTTATTATTCGACGTCTTAATGTGTCGCCTTATACTTCTTCTCACTTCAAGTGGATCTAATTCATCAAACGTTCTCGTCACACGAATTATTAAATCTTGCTTGGTAGTACCGAAAGTTGCGTACAGTGTGTAATCTGTGTAATGTATTATTTCAAAGTTTTCTGAATTTTATTAGATATATTAGCCTTATATTCCTATAATTACCGTAAATTCTCTATAAATTCATCCTGCATTCTCAGTGAATGTAAAATAAATTTAAAGTATCCAGGTTAAAATAAGCTCCTTCAATATTTTTCATTATCTAATTCATAAGTTCTATAATAATATGCATTTATCTGAACACGCGACGTGTAACAAACAATGATTATAACAATAATACTTACTAATAATAATAAATTGTTGTAATGTTAATGTCATGGCCCACCAGATAGAAATTACTCGGACATTTGAAAGCGGTAATAAACAAAACGAGTAATTTAAAAGAAAACTACTGAAGATGGGTATAGGGAATGCTACAGCAAATCGGCATAGAATTTAATTATACATCCAAAAATAGAAAAATGTACAGGGTGTTCTATTTGAAAAAATTAAGTTTTGCAACATTCAATATTCTTGGATATGTCACTAATTTTTTAAACAACCTGTATAATGTCACTGAATTTTTTTTCTACGTTTTGGTAAAACAATGTTAGTACTTGTTGATTTCAAAGTCGGAGATTTCTGACACTTAAATCAAGTGAGAATTAATCAATTACATACAACAATGTAAATGTCAAAATTTTAACAAAAATCGTAATATCTTAGAAATAGTTGAAGATAGGTATAAAATACCCTAATGGTAATCGTCATAGAATTTTATGGTAAATTCAAAAATATAATAATATATAAGGTGTTCCATTTAAAATAACAAAGTTCGTGGCGACTTCCGGTTAACCGAAAGTGCAAAAAAGGTGAAAATATTTTAGAAAGAAAGTAAGTGCCAAATTGTTGCAAACCCCAATTTTTTAAAGCTGAGGAATTTCGTTAAGCCGGAAAACTTCTAACCAGCCAGTTCCGTGGAAAACCCTGTATATATAACAAATAATACATGCCTTGTATATATAAAAATAAATATAAGTAGAAAAACAAAGAAATTATTGTGCAGTAGTTCCCAGAAAAATGTCTTCGTAGTAGACCTCCGTATTCTGTGTCATGGGGTAAAGTGATGCTGTAAGTAATAAATTAGTTCTTGATGTTGGCATGTTGAATGTGATAGAATGACGAGGCACAATTCGTGGAACGTTGAAACTTAAAGCTGACAGTAAGGGGAAGGAGAATCAACTTTATTATTAATAAGCTTGTGTAAATAACGAGAGCTATGAAAATGTTCTACGATCCAGAACTATCCTTTTTAACAATTTCCTTATTGTTAATAGTAATAAAAATATAATACAGTAGACTCGCAAATATGTGAATACTGTTTTATGTGAAACGGTGAAATATGTCCGAAAAATAATTAGTTCACATAATTGCGAGTCTACTGTGAATCGGTCAGCTATCAGTTATTATATTTGCTCCCATGGAACGACTTTAGTTATCTCCTAGCTAGAAGAAACCTTACTCTGGTAGCAGGTTCTGGGAAGTTCCAGACTGGTAGCTGGCAAATTATGATTATCCTTCTGAGCTTCAGTATCATGCCGTAACTTATCTAATTCTTTAGCAGCATTACTAAAAAATTCCCACCATGATTTAAAATTACGGTGAGCCTGATATTACAAATTAACTCCGATTTCCCTAAAAAGTGTAACGTTACGGATAAATTTCCTAGTCCACTTCCCATTTGAATCTAGCTTGCCAATCATTATCAAGTTTATCCCTAAACGTTTTTTAACTACGCTAGCCGATATTAACCTATACCTAATTATCGCACACACCGCCTCTTTCGTTAATTGATCTGCCTTCTCATTACCTATTTTACTCACGCGAGCCCTAGCCCAAAAAAAGTTTCACACCCGCCTCACCTAACATTTCCCAAGCATCTAATAACAAATCAGTCGGATTTTTTAAATTTCCTTACGCCTCTAATTCAGATAAGCTATCAGTTATTCACTTGACTGCAAAATGTAATGAAATCGAAAGGGGGCTTCGAAAATAGATTGCTTTCTACTTATTTACATTTGCAGTGTTCGTATACGTTTCCTGTTTTTGAATATCGACTAAATCTCGGCATGTTTGTTCGGAATCTCCAAAGACATATATTTTTTTTCCGAAATCGAACATTACCGAACACAATTTCATTCCCTTTACGTACGTGAGAACGCGGTCGTATAAAAGAAAATAAAGGAAAGGCTATAAAAATGGCGAAACGGGGTCGGAAACAGCGTTCCAATTTAATAATATGCTGGTGATTTGTTTGGGTGCGTACAGTACCGTTATCGACTAATGTCTGTCGATAAATGTTATTGGACCTGTCGCATACGTCTCTGTGGTATTCTAAAGGGAGTGTGTATCTACACATGTGTGTTTCCAGCCCCGTTTCACATTTGTTGATTCTTTTCTTGCCGGTATGGCGTGGGATATCGCGATTGCTAACAGCAGTTTTATTGTTGAATGCTGATATCCTTTATAGTTAGTTTTTATAGTCATACAGAAGGGAAAGAAAAGGGCGCGCGATGTGAGAAGAAAAAGGAAATTCGTAAAGTCGGCTTTTTATATTGTATGGCGATGTTGCAGCACGTCGCGGTGCCGGGCCTGAGGGAAACTATTCTCTGATTCAACCACTAATTGGTCCACTCAACCAATTTTGGTATCTACATATGCTGTGGTTTATACAACTCCATTTATCACTGAGTGTATTTTAAGCTGCATATTTCGGTTGTTGTGATTTCTTTGTCCGTACAGCTGATTTTCAATTTACCGAGAATTTTCACAATTTTGTTTTGTTTTGAATAAGTTTAGTTTGAGAGTTTATTGTATGATTTTAATTTTGTAGTGTTAAGATTTTTTAATTAATCCAGTCATTCAAATGTCTATTGTTCGCTTGTGCTGATTTAATGCGTATTCTATTAAATATTGTCGTTGTAATGTTCTACGTCTGCGTTGTACGATTTTTGAGAGAGGGATTTTTGTAAGAAACAATTGTAGAATTTTGTTAAGGGGCTTCCTTGTTCGAATATTGACGTGAGTAGATTTTTTTTTAAATCATTGTCGCCATTTTGTGATTCATTTTGTATTGAAAAATTTTATTGTATATTCTTCTTTAATTATAGTCGATCAAGGAATTTTTTTATTGTAATAATTGTTAATGTATTAAAGTGTGCACTTTGTAGATATAGCATCAATTATTATTTTTTGTTTAGGAAGATTTATTTTAGTTTTTTTTCTCATTTTTTTTTTGGAAGAGTTAATTTTTCTATTTATCTATTTTGCTGCATAATTTTATTTTTCTATCACCTCGTTTGGGTGAGTAGAAGTATTGTTCTTTTTTTAGCTCTTCTTTTTTGTAAATTTCTAGCATTTGTCCACGCTTAGATTTTAATTTGTGAAACCACGTGGATAGAAATTCAAAGATATTGAATAATCTTCCTGAACAAATAAAACCTTTCTTTTTTGCTTTGTATAGGAAATAGCATTGTCCTATTTTAAATTAAGAGTCAAGTGCAGTTTTTATTTTAGGCCAGAACCTTCAGTTCAGGGTTTCTTTCTGCACCTTTGTAATTTAGCCCGTTTTGTTAAATGAATTGATTGTTAATTGGCGTCACTGGGTTAAAAATTCTGTTCTTTTATTTTATTTTAAACCTTTACAATTTTTCGTGTAATTAGGAAAGTCTGATTTCATTCACTCACAATTTACTTTTCGTGGTTAGATTAAAGTTTTAATTCGCGAGGGTAACTCTGAGATTATTTGTTCTTTTGTGTTCTTTAAAATCTTTTCCATTGAGCTAGCTAATTTTTTTCTTTGTCATTTTTAAAATCAGTTCAGCATTTTTTATTTAATAATAATAATAATAATAATAATAATAATAATATTTTATGTATTTGTAATTTCACCATTACAGAATTTGTCATATAATTATTTGCGTGTTATATATTTACATATATAAACATTGGTCAGTAAAAGTGTATAAATAAAATTAATAAATAAGTAAAAGTTAAAAGCAATAAATGTAAAAAACAAAAAGCAGACAAACAAAACAAGAAATATATATATAGAAAATGAGCAGAATGTGGAAATGACTAGAATTGGCATTCTTCCACAGTATAGTACTCTCTGTCGATTAAAATTTTCTTTATATGGGTCTTGAAGCTGGTGATGGTAGTAGCTTCAATTCCTGTGGTAGGCGGTTATATAATTTCGAGCCCCAGTAGGCGATTGATTTTTGAGAACGATCCAACCTGTGGTATGGGACTCTTATATCGTTCCTTTGACGAGTGTTGTGTGGGTGATATTCGCCGTTAAGGTGGAATAAGTTTTTATTATTATGTACGTGGGTGACAGCTGTCAAAATGTACATCGATGGCAAGGTAAGTATGTTTTCTTTCTTGAAGTAACCTCGACAGCTTCCATTGCGTTGTAGACTGCATAAGATCCTGATTGCCTTTTTCTGTCGGATAAATAGCTTCTGCGCGTCCGCTGACATTCCCCAGATTTACTTCAATTAATACACAGCAATATGCTGAAACCACTCGAATGTTTAAATCTATTACGCAGAACTAGTTGCACAAATGTGTATCTCAGCTGATAGCTCATTTAATAATCTCTTAAACGCTGCTTTTAAGTCAAAATTGAAAGTATCTACATTTAACCAATGCACTTTTATTTTATTTCGAAATAATTATTCCAAGAAAGCAGGTATGATATTACATACAACTATAAACTGACTATCCGTTTTCACATTTAAAGTACATAAAATCAACAAATTTTAATGTGTTAATTTCAATTTGTGCAATGTTTTCTTTTTATTTTTCTTTTATTTATTTTTATTTTATTATGTAATGTTGTTTTTAAACTGTAAGAAAATTTTAATAAGTGATATTGCTTTAAATTCTCATGACGTATTACACCGGAGGATGGCCTAGAGTCGAAACCGGTTGTTAATAATAATAAATTAAAGGATTGGATAGAACACATTTTCCTGGTTTTTTCTAATACGAACATCATAATTCCACCAATTTTGATAATTGAGATTCAATTTAATAAAATCAAAAAACAATAATCCTTTTATTATTTTAGCACTGAAAAAATAAAACTATTCCAAAACTCTTTGAATTTATAGACCATTTCAGGCTGTAAATATAGTTTCAATTGTACAACTGTAATTTTCATTTGCAGTTTTATTGTGTGTTTTTTTTTATATACACGACATCTTTTTAATAATTTCTATATATTTTTTTTTTATTTTGTCAACGGGCACATAATCATTGTCATTTGTATTCACTTAGATTACTTTAAAAAACATTGAGTTTGTGAAATAATAATTATTAGTATCATTATTTATCAGAATACGCATGTATCACTCCACGTCCTCTCATCTCTTTTAATAGCTTCCATAGTCCATTTGACCTCATTTGAAGAACTACTTTATAACGTACCGTTTAAAATGAAAATCTATTTTCATTTATTTTAAGCTACAAATTTATTTAGGATACACTGTTAATGTTCGTTTAATTTGTATGATTATTACGGTATTTTAATTTAAAATATTATATAATATTATATAATAACCGTATGTATATATGAAGAATTAACTAGATTTATCATAAATGTACACCGTAAATTTGGAAAATATATTTGTTGATGTTTCCCCTATGAGAGGGTCTTGCTGGAACCTCTTTACTACTTTGTAACTAATAAAATATATGTATGTAAAATTAAAATGAAAATAATAAGTATTATTATTAATTTACATAACATGCCCACTACCAACGTCATGCAAGCTTATTTTTCCCATTTCTTTGTTAATCTGTGTGCGAAAAGTATGAAAAAGTTCTTATTAATTTAAATAGGTGTTTTTAAAAAGTATTAACAAATGAAAATGAATAAAAGGAGATTGACTTTTTTACTGTAAATGTTATACCTATATCCTTTAACGTCCTGTGAGTTAAGGTATATGAAAACGCATACTTACTCCGATATTTTAAATGGAACACCCTGGGGATTGTGAGTTCCTACTAGGCGCGTCCCAGGTGGTGGATAGGGGAAAGGACATCTTGTCAGGGTTGGCTTAAGACGAGATGGTTAGTGGCGGCTATAAGTTCGTCCTCTTTGCTTAAAACCGGAGCTGAGTGAATGAAGACCATTGCTGTGAACCACTCCCCCTCGTCCGAGCTGTCGTGTCGTGGCTAAGGGCTTGCACAGGATTCTACAACGATGCCAGTTGTTGCTTTCGGCTACCGAAAGGCCAACTGTTAAACCAAGTCCCGATAGGGATGAGGGATCTTGGCATAACTGCACGGATCGAGAGGAGACAACGTCAACAAAAACTTAAATCCTAAGGTGGCGGACTAGGCTGATGGGATGCGTGGCTGGATAGAAGACCAGTCTACTAGTCCAACCTTGGGGCACCTGGCGCACGCCACATGTGTTTAGCCTTACTTCTGCATGCGGTGCTCTGTGGAGGTGGACCTTTTCTTCCCTAGCTACTCGTGGGATCAACCATGGAGGAAGGACGACGCCGCTAATAAACAGGAATTGGAGCAGGACCTCCATAAGAAGCCTTCCACTTCCAAAGTGAGAGTACCTCACAAGGAAGCAATAAAGGGAGAAGCAAAACGTCTGGAGCAGATTGGGGAACAGGATGCCATCCATCCCCTCTCAAATTGCGTAGCACTGTGCAACTCAAGGGCGGTGCACCTGGGAGCACGTGAAATTGAAGAGGGAAACTTACCTAACTTATCCTACACTTTCTGAAAGGAATAGGATTGGAAGGCCAGCTGTTAAACAGCAAGAATAGAGGACACAATAGATCTTTTAGGTCATAGTGTAACATCACCCTTGCAATATACATACATACATACATATAAGTGGAACACCGTATATATTCTATTTTTAAATTCCACGAAGAAAAAGAACATCACTTTATATATGTGTTTATCTATAACAACATTTTTATTTATACTTTTGTAAAAAAATGGCTCTGCAGCAAGCTTTCGATTAAGACGGCGTACTTTGCATATGGGTTTGTTCTCTTGAATCTTCTTCCCCAAGTGATCGCACCGTTAATGATGCTATGCCAGCAAGTAAGTGGTGTGGAGGAAGGGTTGTTGAAAAAAAAAAAAAACAATCGTCGATAGTAGATCAATAATCTGCTTGTTCACAATTTTAGGATACATTCATTAGATTGAAATTATGTTTAAAATGAAACTTAATTAATTAGACGGCTTAAAAACTTGAAAAATATGTAAAATAAAGATGTACGGCGACAAAAAAACATCAACCTTGAATGCCAATTTGACATTGTGCGAAACAACTAATTAACGAATTTCTTAATAACTGATGAATGTAATTCAATTTTACTAATACAGAATGAAATATTATACAATTATGAAACTATAAGCGGACGCAAAATTTAAAAATTTGGAATTTAAGCAAAAATATAGCGAAATAAACATTGGTTTGTTAACTAAACGAGTAACTGTAGGAGAAATATACGTAAGTACGTGAGATAATGATTAACGTGTGCATGTGGGCAATAACTTCATACTACTATTATTAAAAACTCTCTATATTGTAATGGGTCGAAAAAACAACCCTAATTTAAAAACAATCACTTCACACACACAGAGATCGATTGTAGCGTGTCGACGACCAGCTATAAGTACTCTTGTTATTCGACAAGGACGGTCGGATTTCACCAGCCATAGGGTCGTATGAACGCCTGAAACCGATCAGGAGATCT
The DNA here is from genome assembly GCA_004143645.1 of Protaetia brevitarsis. Taxonomy (NCBI): domain Eukaryota; kingdom Metazoa; phylum Arthropoda; class Insecta; order Coleoptera; family Scarabaeidae; genus Protaetia; species Protaetia brevitarsis. The sequence continues at coordinate 668 of RXPK01005028.1, read as the reverse complement.
AAGACATTCTTAACACAGACATTCACGCGACATCGTTCAAATTTTTAACATACCGAGCACTAAGTAATCGATTATTATTATTTTTTAAACCTTCAGTCAAAAACAGGCACTAATGTTACAGAAAATTCACAAATTACTTACTTTGAAAATCCATAAGATTCATTCAACAGCCTTTTGGCCAAGTTATATGTCATTGCCAACGGAAGCATGCTAGAAAGAATTTTTCTTCTCGGACATGTTTAACATTTATCGATACCAGAATGTCGAAGCTCACAAATCACCAATCACGTATTGTAAATCCATTATTGTATAAAACCTCTGTAAAAAATGAAAATTTCACATTTTTTATCAACCACCTTAGACAGTGCACGTACGTGATATCTTTACGGAAAACAATTTACAGAGCAATTGAGATGTCGTTAACAATCCTCAGGTGATCAAGTTTGTAATAGTATTTTATCCATATAATTCCTTTTAAATTAGAATTTTGCATTTTTAAAACATCACTGACAGGTCTCTAAGAACAGATTATTAATTTACGAAATTCGGCACACAAACACAATTTTACCTGTAGAAACCAATTTGATAATGAAAATCTTATTCAAAAATGAATTTTCAATGTATTTCTTCCAAATTCCAAATTCAAAACGCTGTCCTTTATTTGAAAA
>RXPK01005027.1:0-49100 GCA_004143645.1 Protaetia brevitarsis | reverse complement strand
ATATAGATACAACGGTAATCTAATGTAGGTAATTTTTCATGTAATTCCTAACACGCAGTCATTCCAAGTGGTGTTATCGTTCAAGGAATTCCGTGTTGATCGAAGGAAATAGGGAATTGATTATTTATGCTAAAATGGAGCTTCACTTATTGTTACATCTGCACATGTAGGTTAGTAGGTTATCACCTCAGAGTAATAAAACATTTTGAAGATGGGGAGCAAACTTATTAGATTACCAGGGATATTTTATGACAAATGAGAACAGCATATTAATTAATTACCTTTCCATTAAATACAAATTGTTGTAGTTATGGGAATGTCGTAGTTCAGTTGTCGTTTTGAAACAGAATTACATATGAAAGAAAAAATATTTCCAGAATATTCTCTACTCGGGAAGGTGGATACAGTTTTGTATCACTTTAGGCAAAGTTGCCGCCTGGCATAAGTTAACAATTAAGAAATCGGTAGAGACGAGCATTTAAAAGTGGTTAGATGTAAATGTAAGTATTTTTTTGTACTATGTAAGTATGTTTGTTAGTTGTTTACTATTTTGAGGCTATTTATTCTAAGAACCTAATTCTCCAAGTATTTTGTATTAATAGGTATATTTGTTTAAGTAGTACCTATTTTAAGGTCTTTAACGGTAAGGTATATTATGTATGCAAGTGTTTTTATACAATAGAAATAAAAGTAAATTGCCTTAAATGACTACATAATTTACCTACGTCTGTTATGAACATCATTAAGGATTTACATATGTGGAATATACCTGTTTAATATTTATTAATTATTTTAATTATGCTTGTGTCACATCCCTAGATCTTGAACGATTTTTTTCAAAATATAAGCATGTTTTATCATCGCGACGAAAGCGGTCAAGTGAGAGAAATCTTGAAACACTTAACCGCTTTCACAATCTTTCAGCAATCCTATACACTGAGAGAAATATCCTTTTCATTTAAAAGGAATTGTATTAATAAGTTTTTGCGTTTTCTATATGGCCAACATGATTTGGTGTTTCCTGGAAAAGGAATATAATTTTAAATTCACGCATTTCTTCGGAAATAATATATTTTTCATTGAAACAGTTTATTCTTTTAAGTGAAAGATATTGATAGTTGATTTAAGTCCTCTTTATTTTGAACTTGATAACTATGCAGATTGGCAGAATACCGTAAGCATTTTGATTCAAGAGGTTTTTCCTTTCCTTATAACATTTATACATTTGAAACTTAAGCGTAAACACAACCAAATGCCGTGATCATTTTTAATCGAAATGAAAATGAATTATCTCCAAAAACCCATGCGCTAAGGAGGGATTTGCCGTTAGAATGTTGTCAAATCGTAGTACTCTAGTGTGCTGTTAAAGAAATCGTCCTTTCAATGGCGATGATTCCTACCAGATGTTGTTCTAGTAAATAGTTTCCAGCCTATTTTGTGCGAAATATTATCTATTACTGGAATGAAAAAGGAGGTTCGCCATCTATGCGACAAGGATAAGGGATATCTGCTCATCTGCTGTACTATTTGTAGAGAAAACTGCTATGCGAAAATAAAATGCGTTATTATTTTTACTTCCATGTAAATATTTAGTTAAATTAATAAATACTGCGCTAGTTTCAAATAAATCGACTAACCAACTTATTTGTTTGATTGAATACAGGAATATTTTTAATATTCCTAAATCAAGTAATAATTTAGTAACTGTAACCAAATGCATGAAAAATGGTTGAAAACAACAAGATCGTTTTTCCCGTGTATAACAGTTTTAAAACCTTCAAACACTATATACTGCTGTAAAGTTCTTTGGCTTATAAGTAAATCAGCATTAACTAAAAAGATTCCAATTATCTCTGAAATATCTTTAATCTCGCGCGAAAAATATTCACTTTTGTTCATTATAGTTTGTGTATCTGAGATTTATGCACGTGGGAAAATGAATAAAACTAAAATACTGCCGCGTAAAAAAGGACTCAGCTTGAATACAGGTGCGTGCATTTTCCGTTAAAAGACAACAGTTTTCAATCAATGTATACATGCGTGTCCACGCTAATAAACCAAAACGTCCGGCTTTTTTATTTAAAATACTGTTTATAATTCAATAATACGTAAAGAAAACTAAAATATGTTGTTAAATATGTACATAATAATAACAATATAATATGTAATGTGTATTGTGTTACTTAAACAGAAGTTATGACAGCCATTATAAAATATTAATCAAAACTAAGTTGCATTCCATTTAATTACGGTTACTTTTCGTCGAAAAGCATGTACTTAAGAATAAAATACTCTTCTGGCGAAACAGCACCTTACTTTCAATTAAAATAAACACTTTTCTGAGAAAAGGTATTCTTTTCGTTGAACATGATAAAAACCAATAGTTATAATACTTTCCATTTAATGCAATCTCTTTTCTCAGTGCTGACCAGGCGCGCAGACGAAAGTTGACCACCCTATTTATCAAGTAACCTCAACTTTTGAATTTCAAAATTTGAGTATACGTATTGTATTGTTTTTTTTTTTTGCGAATTTGTCCTGCAGAGACTTAACTGTGCGTTGCCATTTCACCTTTAGGGGCTTCGGACAGCAACGAACATAAGGATGTATATCAGATAATTGTAAATAATACATTGTTAAGATTGGAAAGCAAAAGTTCTTTCCAATCTTAACAATGTACTATTTATTTACATAAAGATGAAAGTTAAGTTATTATTGTTGGTTAAAAGTAAAATTTGGTTGAAGGAAAGGCCGATTTACATTAATCAAATGTGTATGTGTGAAATGTACAAATACATTTCACTGTCTACTCAATGCACGAAATATTCCAACCTACAGTTAAATTGATTTTATGTAACATCATACGTGTGTTGGCAATATAAAATATTGTATTTGATACAAACCAATAATTATTTGATGTTACTAATATTTTACTTAAATCAAGAAAAAATTTATTATAAAACTAAACAATTATTCTAGTCATTCTGAATATGTTTTTTATTTAAAGCAGCATTTTTTGATGTATGTATTTCTAAATAAACACAATTATCAATCTAACTTTAAAATGTCATCAAGCGCAACACTATTTTTTTTTGTTGCGTCAAATGAAAATCTTCGGTAATTACCAGACTTTCGAGTACCAAACATTACGTACCAGAGTTGCCTCATATCTCCCCAACATAAGGGGCCATTTGCGGCAGTCAAGCCCAGCCATGAGTACGATGATGGAGCGTCGTGTCAAGCCCGCCGCCTTAGTGTTAGTTATAGTCCTTATCCCAGGTAATATGAACAAATCTCAAAATTACTGTCATAAGTTTCGTTGTGCGCCATCTTTAGGTCAAGTAATAGTAGCATCTCGAACATTGGAAGCTAGCATGCTAATGTCAGTATCACTCCTCGATAGTTACAAATTCGACGGTTAACCGGAAAAGAAGTACATGGCGCTTGCAAATTTCTCAGCTGTGTTTTGGATCTTTTATCATGAATTATTTGATGAAAAAAAAAAAATAGTGTAGAATTACATTAGAAACATCGTAGTACGCCGTTAGTAAAAGTGAATTATGTATGGATCACCGGCAATTGGTTTCCCAAACACTAAAAGCAATACGCAATATACTTTAGCATAATTTTAATGTTAGACGGAACAGGAAAATATGTTGTTTTAACGCACATTGCATCCAACATAAAATATTGTTTGCGGTAACAGTTTTTCTATTTTTTTTTTACAATTTTTATGTTGCAGAAACATTAAAATTTTGGTTGTTTTTGATTAGACAAACCGACAAAATTCGTTTAATCCAGCACCAAAACTATAACCACAGTACTTCATTCCTCTTACTATAACAGTTACCAAATCTTTTAATTCCTATAATGTCACCAAACCAACATTAAACATTTAATGCGTGGTTTTTGGGTTTATGTATAATTTTGTAATTGAGTATACACAGTCACAAAGTTTGTCACATTATTAACGTTTACAACGTCTGCCATGAATGCGTCACGATGTTAGCCCAATCTAATTTACAATAGCAAATATTAAGTGTGTATTAAGCACATAGCTAAATTTTGAAAATTAAAAGGTGTGATAGCCAGCTTGACGGACCTCAAAAACGCGAATTTTTAATGAAAATTGTAATTTTCTTCTCTTTTCTAAAGTCCAGAAATATTTTTCAACCTGTATGCATGCAAATTTTTTGATATTATACACGTTTTTTTATTTATTTTATCATTTTTTTTGTTAGTGTACTATACTGTAATCGTCAAAATTTAATTATAATATTGGAAAGCAGAAAGTACAATAATTAAAATTTGTCGAGTACAGTATATGTAGGCGAGTTAAATAGCTATTCTTTAAATGTGTTTACGTAGCTTTGTTTGTGAAACAGTATAATTAACCGTTCAGAATAAATAACATAGTCGAGCTGATTTTTTAATTAACTCATTTGTAAGTGTAGGTTATTAGCTTAAAAATCAATGGTGTTTTTTTTTGTAGAGGTGATTACAGGCGGCCAATGAATAAAACATTTTTAGCGGAAACGTTTCTTTATACCGAAAGTCAACAGCAAATTTTCTCAAGTCAATAAATGTTGATTATTTTAATATAATGTTTAGTCTAAATTCAAACGTGTCTGCGACATTTGCAATTTTGCCAAAATTTTGACTTTGTCCTCGATAATATTCTATATTTCGCAGCTCATTGGATACAATTATGCCAAATTATAATGGCATAAGAAACTAAGTTCTATAGCCCAAATTTTGTGAAAAGAACCATAAAATTTTATACAGAGTGTTCATAAATCGATCGTCCATTTAGAAACCTTTAACCTTAGAAAATTATTTTTTCAAATGTAACGACATATTTCTAACTACGACATTTGAGGCAGCAATAGATTGTACATTAATAAGTGTTAAAGATAATACTATTTATTCGGGTATAAAATGTTTTAATATATTTCTTATAGTAGGCCATAAAATTTTGATAATTGTCAAATAGCGTAGTTATGTTATTTTATATCTATCAAGAAATGTCAGCTTATGTGTATTAGTCTCACTGGATTTTTCATCATTACTCGTGTTTTTCTGTTATTCGTTGTTTTACTGTTGCGTTGATCCAGTTATTTTATTTTGTTTAAGTTTTATGACTTATTGCTTTCAATATGGCGTTCTTAAATACGGGAGCGTAGTATATAATCACGGGTTGCCAATATTCTAGATGCGCCGTTGGAAACGAGAATCCAGATGTGGTTCCAGCAATGTCCTGCACATCTTTCTATAAAGTAAATGAAAAATTGAATAATATGTCATCAAATAAATGGATTGGGAGCGGCTCCTAAGTTTCATGGTCAGAGTACTCAGAAACAGCTTGTATATAGTTTTAAAGAGGCCATAATGATCTCTCCAAATATGTAGTGCAAATACTTTTGCCATTTAAATTAAATTAATACGGGGTCATGTCTTTGTCATATGTGAAATATAAATTTGAGAGGCATCCATTTATATCGGAACATATTACCTTGACACATAGGATTTAAACGTATATTAGTGGACTTTTCGGAATGACCGTCTATACAGCAGCGAGCACCGCGCTAGTCACAGTCTATTACGTTTTACCACATAAGTATAAGAACATTATATAGATTATTTCGTACCGAATATGTACAAATATATGTCTTGCAATAGAATAGACTGTACATAGTTACGAAAATTCAATTGTTAGGAAGTAACTCGTCAAAACTAGTAGAATTTTCGCGGGAAAATTCAAATATTTGTTAACAGAGCTCTATCTACAGAATAGAATAATCAACATATAAAACAAACCAATTTACAATTTTAATAACCTAAATAAAAAGATCAGAAATACCCACACATTCAATTGTGTGTAATGGCTACCGCCGTACTAGAGATGGTACAAAATACTTTATAACAGTTATTTGGTAACAGGTATGAATATAGAACAGCTTAGAACACAGTTTAATATATACCTGTTATCCCATACTTCTTCCGTAGATAAATTACTACAAAAATTATAAATAAGGCTAGAGAGACTTCAGCTTATCTGAATACTACACATGGTCTGTCAGTTAATGACGAGAAATATTATATTTTTCAATATCCTACATAGGACCTTTATCTTACAAAATTGCTAATATTTTAAAACCTTATTTCCATGTCTCCTTCAGGACACTACACCCCGTTAGAGACCAATTGATCAATAATGAAGATCATATAGATCCTTTTCATAAGAGAAGTATGTACAGACTTACATGTAATGATTGCCCAATGAATTATGTGGGCAGAACCTTTAGGAACTTTGGAACCCATGTAAAAGAACATCTGAAATGCTCCAAGCCAGGAATGACGGAGGAGTCCTTGTTTAGAAAACACCTTAAAGACAATAAATATACTTTTGACATACAAAATGGCTTTCAAATTTTACATGCCAGTAAAGCTGCAATTTTGCTAAACAACTTGGAAGCTTTAGAAATTGTAAGGCAACAAATTGAGGGTAAAGATTTTTTTTCTCGATCCACAGACTATTATTATTAAAGATAACAGGTGGTCAGTTATGGTATACATATATGGTATTTACAGTTTTCTTTTTCTTTACTCTTCTCTTTTACTCCTTGATCTTTTTCCATTTACACTTAGGCACAGCTGAGTTCTTTAGAATTTTTCCCTCGTATATTTATACATATATTTTACTTTAAAGACATTTCTGGATCATTCGTCTTGCTGCGTCCATTGATTAAAAATACATTTTATCTTTATTGTTTTATGTTAAAGTGTAGTTTGTCGTTTTCAAATGTGTGTTAATAGTATAAATAAGTCTTATACAATTTTATTTAATTATACAATTCAATTTTTGCTATTTTATCACGTGACTTATTTTTAAACTGTTTTATAATTGTAAGTATTGCAATTTTATCCATTTTATTATTCCTTTTAACTTCAATCTAATTAATTTACATAATGTTAATTTCTTGTTGGATTTCTTCAGCTGACTTGAAGATGCCCCTTAGTGGATGAAACCGGCTGTACGATATTAAAGAATTTGTGGGAAATTGGATCAGTTTCCTTTCATTTACATTACTACGCTTGCTGTTTGGCAATTGTTTGGTAACAGATGCCTATGTAAAGATACTGATGCTGATTTAGATAGATGCACACTGGTTACCATAAAAGGGTTTACTCGGTGCTTATTAACACATACCATATCAATTTTGAACTACCCATATCGAGACTCGAAGGTCAGTAACAAGTATTACTAATAAGAGGTATGACATGAGAACAAGAACAGTTTGTACCTATTATCGTAAAATACTGATATTTATCATCTCTACGTCATACTCAATAAGCTACAAAAATGAACACATCTACTGCTTTGTGGGATTACTGTTACCTTATATGACAGCCCTCAGGCTATTTTAAACTCATGCTATTAAATTTTTGTTTAGTGCCACTCAAGCTTTTTTAAAGCTTATACATATATAATGTTGTTATTAAAACGATTATTTATTTATTATTGTTTTGTTTTATATGACTTGTTAAATGAGCTAAATAACAATAATTAAGATTTTTAATAACATAATGTAGTTATGTTTTAAAATCTATTAACCAATACTGTATATTCGAAAATTACAAAGTTGATTGAAATGATTTTATTCCCATTTTAAATATATAATGCGTACGAATGCAATGACAATTGGCGTTAAAATTTTTATGAATTTTCGCGGACATATTCCTAATGAAAATGAATTTATCAGTAGTTACATATTTGCTCGGTTTGACGTTTCAAAAGCGCTCACACCTCTAGGCGTAGGTGATAGATTGGTAAACTTTCTATGCAATTACATTAAGTTTGTTTACTACGTACATATAAAACCCAGTGCGACAATATTACAAAGTCATTGAGGTATTTACTAGCTGTTACGATGAGAAAATGTGTGTTGGTAATCATGACTAGTAAAATTAAAAATATGCTCTCAATATCGCATGATTGTTTGGATAATAAAGTGATTTAGACAGATTTTGGTTATCTCGTTAGATTTTTTTTTTATATTTTTTAAAAAATCATAATTCCTGGAATGAATATAATTTTCATAATTTTGCAGAAAGATTAGATTAGTGTTGGAGTGCCAAGACTGACGCAAAACAAAACAAACATCTCGTAGTAAATATCCCGAAGTTATGTTTTCACGTAATTTTAATGTCATTGTGTAGATTAGGGATACTGGTGGTGAAGTAAAAAAATCCATTTATTACACACTTCTCGTAAGAAAAAAAAATCACTTATAAATAGACATTTTCAGCAGTAACCGCATGTATCCTATCGTACATAAAGTAAACTTAAATACTGCTACTGTATTTAAGGTGTTTGAACATAAATCAAGGCCATGTGGAGTTTCCATTCGATTACGCGTATGTTATATGAAAAGTAGTCTAAAAGTAGTGTAATAGTATTAAATTAAAAATTACTAGGTACAAATACGGTAATAACATTGATTTTTATCATGTAATAATAAAATAACTACTAAACATAAAACATATATATGAAAGTTAAAAATATTGACTTTGTATGTACACTATCGTCCACGGAAGTTTGGTCAAATCGCCAAGCAAAGACAATGGCTGAGTCATCGGGGTTTCAATTTCTACGGCCTAACTTTACTTCAAATAACAGCTTTCCAGTATGACAGTTTGTTATTGTTTACATTGGTACCTATATAAATTACTTTATAGACCCGTTTAATCTACCTGATTTACTTGTTTTATTTTATTTATTTTCAGGTATTTTATTAGTTTTAAATTACCCCAGCAGTTTTAAAAACAATCAATGAACCTTAATAAGGTGCATTGTGTAAAAGGTAAAGTTAGTGGCCATAAGATTTACATACGTTGTTATATATTATATTGTTAGGTTTAAGTGAAATAACCGTGAAAGAAGACGCCAAGGGGCATCATGCTATTATGCCATTATATCTTTCTTTATTATTACTAGTGTAGTAATAAAAAAACTATTTAAATAGTTAGAGTGCTTTATTTATTCGCCTTCTCCATACATAGTCTTTTACAACTAGTTGTGAATGCGTTTTCATAAATACATCATGTTGTTTATGCCTGCAAACTAATTCCGCTGTGCTTCAACTGATGGATTTATTTATAGAATCGATCAAAATATATTATTTTAGTTGCGGAAAAAGTTTAAGCCATTGCCATCTCACACGATAGCGAAAGCCCCAGTAGAATTGATGTTCACAAGTCGCGTGGAAAGCACATAATCAAATAAATAGCTCGCGATTCACTTAATTAATTAGGACAGTAGGAGCGGCATGATTTAATACCACTGCGGACAAAAGATCGTTGAAGGTTAATGTTCTTTTTTGGGGTGCTTCTATCAAATACATTTATAAACAAAATGTCATGCGAAAAATTATATTGTGTTTCTAAATCGGTAAATTATATATTTAAAAAGAGAGTATTATTATTATAATCCAGAAGCGTATTATATGTGTACTTTAAAGAGATAAAACTACCCAGATATCTGCAATGAAAATTAAAGGATGAAATATGGGAACGCCTGTCTTTTCATATTTATTACAACCGTAATTTGTGACAGTTCGTAAATTTAAAATTTACACTTAAACGTAACCGCAAGGATAATAAATAGACATAAATCGGTAGTAGTTTGCGATTTTACGATGCCTATAACCAACATGCAAGCGGACAGTTAACTTTTTAGTATTCTACTAGATTGTACATACACACGGTAATTTATAGGAGTAAAGTAAGTAATGAAATCCACATAGATTTCACTGAAAATAGGCAGTATTTTAGAACATATGTATAGATGACCGAATTGTACAGGTGTCCCACCGAATTGGGACATTAGATTTTTTTGAACTCCTAATAGAAATATGATTTTGAAACTTGCAGTCTAGTCAAGGCACACTGTCATCTACTTAAGGAAAATATTTTCAACTTTATAGCACTTTCGGTATACGGGGTGTTGATATCAACTTTCTTATTTTAAATGGAACGGTACAATTTTTATCGGTCTAGTGAATTTGGCGAGTCATTTGCAACTAGTTTATATGAAGATTTCCTATCCCTATAAACTCGGCCATTTTTGAGATTTTTTCCTGGATTTTTTGACATTTGCACTCTTTCAAATAAAAAAAATATTTCATGAGATAGCAGATATTTAGTGGTTCTACTAAAGTCGATGTAAATACAAGGACGTAGCTACAAGGTGTTGTAGCAATAATCACTGAATCACATACAGGATGTTCAAAAACGCGCCTTCAATGTGGATATCTTTAAGCTAACAAAACTTTTTTCTTTCAAATGGAACATGGTATTTTTTGCTACAGCATTGAACGCAGCGCAAAATTCTACATCGATTGATATTAGGGTTTGGTATACCTATTCTTAATACCTTTTGAAGTATTAACATTTCTTACAAAAAATTGCTAAAAATATGCCTAAATTCCAAGTTTCAACCAAATAAAATGAGTTTTTCCTACAAAAAATCTGTACATTATTTGTCTAACCTATCTAAATATTTATGTTTTAGATATCTAATGTTCACTAGTGTCTTACTAATAGTAATGCCTTTTAGTCATAGAGAACGCACATTAATTATTAGATATTAGTAGGCCATGAGATGTACTAACAAACAAGTGATATCCATTGTCGGTAATTTACCAAATTGCGCAGTGATAAACCTATGCAGTATTAACTAGTCATATCTTTTATAGAAAGTCCTAATGCTGTTAGCTCCTTCACACATTTTCTTCTAACAAGTAAAATATTGTAAATCGAAAGAAATAAGACAAACATTGAAAGTTACATATACAAATAACATTTTAGACTCTACATTCATGAAGAATGTAACAATGATTAGATACCTACACTTACTTGCAATGAATAAAAACTTCAAAAAAATAAAATACGAAGGGAAATTAAAGCAAATATCCTAAATACACCCATAATATTTCAAATATTGTTCACTTACTTGCCATGTATTTTCTTTGCAGGGGAGCCGTCTGACATGGAGTCTCCGAAAACAATGCCGCCTCTTGGCTTTTGTATTAAGCTAGGTATTTAGTGATACAGATACATAACATAAATCAGGAACAAACTATTAAAAGTCTTCCAAAATGTCCAATATAAATGTTCTTTCAGAATAATAGTTTCTTAGTTTTTTTTTAATTGACTTATTTTCGATGCATTTACTAAGCAGGTAAAAATATTAACATGTAATTTGCTGTCGCATAATAATTATGGCTTATTAATATTTTATAATTACAATTACATAAAATTTGCTAATAATTGGAAAACTTCTAATGATAAATATCTCAGGTATGGAAACAAATTTGCTCGAAACTTGGAAATTAGTCATATTTTAGGCAATAAATGCTAATATCTGAAAAACTATCAAAAATAGGTATACCAAACCCTAATGTCAATCGATGTAGAATTTTACATTGCATTCAATGGTCTAGTAAAAAATACCATGTTCCAGTTGAAATAAAAAAATTGTTGGTTTAAAAGTGTCCACATTGAAGATGCGTTTTCGAACACCCTGTATGTGATTCGGTCATTATTGCCATAACACTTTCTACCTACGTCTTTGTACTTACATCGATATTAGTAGAACTACTACATATCTGATATCTTATCAGCTATTGAATTTTACTTGAAACAGTGCAAACGTCAAAAAATCAACAAAATTGCAAATATCTCAGAAACGGTTGAGTTTAGGGATAGGAAACCTTCATGTAAACTAATTGCAAATGACTCGATACATTCATTGTATCGATAAAGTTGCACCAATCCATTTAAAATAAGAAAGTTGATATCAAGACCTGTATACTGAAAGTGTTATAAAGTTGAAAATATAAGTTTCAAAATCAAATTCCTACTAGAAGTTCAAAGAAATCTAATGACCCAGTTCGGTAGGACACCTGTATAAGTACTTAACACTGTGTAATCCTTTGCTCTTTTGTTATCCATTTTCAATGACCTTCAAGCCTAGCTGCTATCTTGTAAAACTGTTGCCGGCAGTTTCCAAACGTGTAGAGTAATTTATATTTTAAAAAAAGTAGGAAAATAGATGAGAAAAATCCAAAAATTTATGCGTTTTTATTCTAATTTCATTGCAAATATTTCTGAACCGCCTATAGTAATAAAAAAACACGATTCTAATAAAATAATATTTGATTAAGTGGTACATATATTTGCAAGTGTTTTACAATAATTGAGTTCACGTTCTTTCCTTTTTGTGAAACTAAATCTTTATTTATATACTTTATAGTATAAAAAATTCTGTCAGGAAAAAATACGTTGTGGTTCTTTCCAAATAAATTAATAAAAATGCAACAAAATGACTTCAGTGGAAGGGGAGGAAACTTTAAAACTTCTGATATGAACACACACCAATTTGTAATTAGGGTTCAAGAGTTATGACTATATCGTTCTGTGTAATACAAAGACTGTTCTGTTTTATTCGACTAATTCGACTAATAACAATGATGTTCGGGGGTGCACAAGTGGATAGAGTTTCAGACGTAGACTGTATAATACCGAGGTGTCTATAATGTGAATAAATGTGAATTAGGAGAATTAAAATTTATACTGGTATAATGCATACCAAAATCACATTATTTTATAAAGTGAACATAAAAATGAAATGCATTTAGTTAGTTATTGTGATAAGTAACGATACGGTTTAGAATGAGTATCTAACAATAAATAAATTGATTTAATGTGGCCTAGGAAACTCTGCACAACTACAATAGTTCTTCTTATCCATTTAGTTTCTTAATTCTTGTCCTGTTATATGTAATAGATTCATTCGGAAATCCAAAGAAACTGCGATCATCGTTAGCATCAGAATTTATCTTGCAAGAGTGAATGGCATGATGCCTATAATATACAACTATTAGTAGAGCTGGACGATAGCCATGATTTCGAAATGGGAATCAGCCATTGCAAAGTGGCAGTATCTGATATCGATATATGATAAGTAAAAGTAAAAATACCAAAGTGCATAACTACTGTAAGTCTACGCCAGTAATACTTAACCTTTTGTGAATCAAGGGCCCTCTTTTAAATATCTACGAATCACGGAGCTCCATATAACTTATATTATAAAGATATATATTATTAATTAAGTATAACTTGGAAATTAGACACATACATTATTGCTTCCACATTCTTCAGGTAGTTTCAATATTTGTATACAACGATTTTTACAAAGATATGTAGTGGGGAGCGCCATTAGAATTTTCAAGTCCTTTCAGGATAATTATGATGGTCATTTCGTACACTTAGCCAGGAAATTTGGAAGGTTCATTTATTTATTACACTCTCTGTCAATATCATCATCAAACTATTTTCCTCCAATGAAGTTAATCTTTTATGTTAGTGTAAATATTTATAAAATTATTGCTTATCTAATTTTTATATGCATCTGGTTAGTAAAATTATCATATAGTTAATAAACATAGCTTCATCTTTGTCTTCGATTTCAAAATTTGTCAAAAGACGATCCAGGACGTGGTTCCAACTCGGAGATACATTCGTGGTTGGGGTCGAAAGAGGATATCCGCAAGGTGGAGTTTTGTTCCCTCTGCCTTGGTAGCTGATCGTGGATGAGCCACTAATGAGGTAGGACAATGAAGGATATAAAAGTTTGGGATGTGCAGATGATCTTGCCATTCTGACCCAGAGCACATTCGACAGCGTAGTGCGGGACAAAATGCAGAAAGCTCTACAAATTGTACATAGCATGGACCAAGGAGGAGAGTCTAAATATAAGGTCCTCCAAAACGTTGTGGCATTCACGAGAAGAAGAAACTTAGATGGTCTTGGACCCCTAAAATTCCGAAGGTCGGACGAAGTGAAATATTTTCTGGGAGCTTCTAGATTCTAAACTTATTTGGAATCGACAGCTTCAGAGGGTTACAACCAGGGCGGAGGCAACACTTATGTTGGCTAGAAGGGTTCTTGGAAAAACTTGGGGGTTAAGACCTAATATGATGTACAAGACATGATCTCTGATACGGTGGACAAAGGTGCAGCAGCAAACTGCTATAACTGAACTTGAGCTTGCGTATTTAGGAATAACAGGAGCAATGAGGACTACTTCTACTGCAGCAATGGAATGCCTCCTAAACCTCCCTCCTTTCCATATGATGATAATGGGCGAGGGAAGAATGAGGCATCTCGATGGGGTTAATTCTCTCTATTAACCCCATTGTGATGTCTTAAAGATCAAAATCGGAATGGAACTGGAGCCCATACTGAAGTGAGAAATACAATAAATAGCATTGAACTAGGAAAATGCTTTAAGTCAGAGGTGATGAAAACATTGATAAACAATAAAGATTGATTTGTAAATGTATTCGAAAATTGAATAGCCTGACAAACTTCAATAAGATCATTTTAGTGTAAGTGCTCAGACATATTATTATTGTCCATCATATGAAAGGCGACCTTTTAGGAATGAGATCACATCACATGATTTCGACATATTTTTTTTTAACAGAAATTTCGAGGTTCGAGTAAGCTAGAATCAATTGATGAATTGATTTGGTTTACAGGCGGATCAAAAACCGAAAACAGGACTGGAGTTAGAATCTTCGACGGGGTGAGAAATACAATGATTACCCTCCCACTAGAAAAATATGGCAACCGAAATTAATCAGAGGGTTCATGAAAATCTGCGGATCTACATTGCTACATACACAAGCAATACTGCTGTAAACTAGTAAAGATAAAATCAAGACTGGTTTGGGAATGTATTCGAGAACTGAATAGCCTTACAAACCGCAATAAAGTTACTTTGTTGCGGCTACCCGGACATTCAGCAATCGAAGGAAACGAAAAAGCCGATGAGCAAAGAAAGGGATCGTCTGCTTTATATATAGATCTAGGACCTATTCTAGGAATGTCTGGAAATACAGCACGAAAGCAAGTAAGAAGTTGGATCACAACTAAACAAAAAAGAACACTGGAATAATATAACCAGGCAAACTAGCTGGTATGGTTTGAAAGGTAAAAGAAATGGGAGGCTAAATACAAAAAGCCAAGAGGCTGCAGTGTTTCCGGAGACTCCATATCAAACGGCTCCCACTAAAAGAAAATACTAGGTAGTTTTACTGACATATTTTTAAAATTTCTTTTATTATTTTATTTCTTTTTAGTTTTATTGTATTGTTGCAAGTTTGTTGTATTTTACATACACAATAGCGGTGAGCGATTCGAATCATTTTAGTGATTCGAATTCTAAAATTAAAAATTCGTATATGATTCGTACTAGCGGTGGGTGATTCGAATCTTTTCAGTGATTCGAATCCTAACGACTCCTAAAAAAAAAAGTTTCGTATAATACGATTCGTACCGAAATATTGTAAAAGATTCGTACAGATTTGTGATGATTCATGACTCTTTGTACTAACAACGGGCGATTAGAATTCTAATCCCTCTTTGCACTTTATTCTAACATTCTTGCAAAAAAAAAACAGTATATCAATATTTTCGTAAAATAAAACAAAATGAAGCAATAATGGATTATTTTGTTTTTTATTTGTTAATAGCAGGAAAGGGAAACAACAAAATTTCAGCAAAGGTTAAACACAAAATTGTCTTGATGAGTACAGGCATATACATAGGTAATATACATAGATGTAAGATATTCAATAGACATTCAATCTTTTATATTAAAAGTAAGAAAAAGCAGATATGATACCGTCTTTGAATTTATTCTTGACCGTTTATCAATCACTATTTGTCTTCTTTTTGAAAAAATACGCTCGCATTGTACGGATGTAGCGGGTATAGATAATCTCTTTCTCATTAACTCAAATAATGTCGGATATATTGATTTTTTATTATTCCACCAAAGCAAAGTTCGTCTTAAAAGAGGTTCATCTATATATCTATTTATCTCCACTTGGCAAAGAGTATCTGAGCTTCGACTCTTTACTAAATGAGCTGTATGCGACTTTGACTATGGCTCTGACTCCGACTCCTTGACTATACTAGTATACAAGAGTCGTACCGATACGGATTCGTATAAACCGAAATGATTCATATGGGCTGATACGAATCCGTAAAAATAGTAAAGATTCGTACCGTACGAATCATATGTGGGAATCGAATATACTGATGAATCATGCGAATCCGATCTCCGTCTAGTACACAATTCATAATGTTCATATGCTCGATGACTGTTTTGCGTCTCAGAAAATAATCCAGCATTTCACATGTTTTTTATTACCTAAATTGTCGATATGAAGGTACAATATTTATCTATAAATAATAAGAATAATTATTCAACGATATTAAGCCACTAAATATTCGTTAATTAAGTAACGTTAATTAATATAATTAGATCTAATATCAAGCGAGTGTTACTCAAATTTTAATTTGATCTAATTAAAAAAGGGTTATTTACCAATAACTTGTGATGTGTTGAGGTTCTCCATTATTGGTATGTGGTGAGTTCGATACCTTGAAATCACTATACTAGTATTTATAGCTCGGAATCAATAGCTATGCGCTTTTGCGTCGCAACACAAAACGCATTGACATGTTTTGTAGACATTTTGGGTTCTATATAATTCCAATATAGCATAGGTATTCAGGGGCAAACTAAAAACTAGTTTCATAAGAGCAGTTTCATCAGACTATTTCAAGCACCTCGTTTTTTTTTTCCAAAAGACGAGTCTAGAAAGGCCTTATGTAACGAGTTTCTCAATGTATTTTTTTCGAATTTCCACATTAATCGATTTCCTAATCTTAAGACATCCCAGTAAATGTTCTTTATAAACCTATTAACGCACTAATGCGTTTATAACTAATAAACGCCCTCCGCTGAGTGTTTTTATAGCTTTAATGTAGTATCAAATTAGAAAAATGTTGTTTCATGACGCAAGCAACTGTTAGGTCTCTTTCAGCCGAGGCGATTAGTTGATTCCACTATTGAATGGACGGTTGCCAAGGAGTATACTGATGTAGCATGTTCAGGCGGTTCCTAATCATTTGCTACGTCAGTATGCTCCTTGACAACCGTCCATTCAACTAGTGGAATCAACTAATCGCCTCGTCTGAAAGAGGCCTTAGCGTAGAAAATCTTAAATTATCAGTGGAGGTGGATTTTCGTTGAAGGCACGTAGGTTTGTCATGAATAGAGTCGCTACGCACTAACTATGTAGTCTTTGTGTCACGAAGCTAAACGCTGTTTCATAAAAACATTACGTTGCGTTCAAAAAAAATGTGTTTTGCATTTGAGCGCAAAAGAATAAAAAGAACAAAGCTAATATCTATTATAATCATTGTATTCAAGAGTAGATACCAGTAATAGAAGTATTACATTGTGCTGTAACGATACTTTGCCCAGCTCTAATAACTAGATTGTGATACCTTAGAGTGAGAGTGGGTGGATATTGGATATCGCAGCCAGAAGATTGAAAGTGTCATAAAAATCAATTCACAATTTAATTAACTCTGTAGGTTTTTATTTTGGACATGGTATTTTTGGGATTCTTTAGTATGAAATCTAGTTTTTTTTCTGGTAATACCGGCACATGTGTTTCAATTTTGTTTATAATTAATTATAATGTAACTATAGATCGCTCTGTGTTTAATGTAGTAATAAAAAACGGCTTAGCTAAGCAAATTGTATTAATCACTAGATTGCAACATTTTTTACTTAAAGCGACGTTTCGGCAACCTATGCCTTTTTCAAAATTTGTCAGTGAACCTCAATAAAAATTGATATTGCAACTGTCATTATTTTTCTAAATGAAATTCCACATTTAAATTACAAAAGTTACCACTTATCAAATGTGGGGAAAAGGAAGGATAAAATTATGCGTGTATATATGTCGTTAACAACACGGAAAATGACGGTTGCCGAAACGTCGTTTTAAGTAAAATGTTGTAATCTAATGACCAATACAATTTGCTCAGCTAAACCGTTTTTTTTATAACTGATGCATTAATTATAATGTAGTCATCGTTTCGCATAGTTAATAGTCGGTTCACCGTGTAATTTTAATATCTTAAATTTCGTTTTCTTTCTAGTCTCTTGAGAATTCGGTCGAACGAATATTTCTTACACAATTTGACCTTTTGATGATAAATCAAAGACACAAATTTCAGTAGTAGATCATTTTATTTGGGTGGCTGAATGAAATATTTAGTTTTTTATGTTTTACACCTGCTTTTATTTATTAATTTTTGTTATGTAAATGCTAAATTGCAATCAATTAATCATTGAAATATAATTAAGTAAGCTACTTTCTATGTTTTTTTCGTTGACTTTTGTGAAGAAACTTACTCCGTTAATTTCATTTTATAAATATACATATACTTCTATAAAATTGGAAGTATTTAAAAGAAACACAGGAAAGCGAGATAAATACGTGAAATAAATTTACCTGTAAAACTAAGGCAGATATTTACACATTCATCGATGTATATTTTAAGTTGAAAATCCACAGGTTTGCTTCCGTACACTTACATGTTGATACGGCTCACGGAGATAGAAAAACCATCTTAGAAGTCTTATTTTTACGTTATTTCTTCGTCCTTTTTATTTTCTAAATTGATTTTTACTGGCCCGTCCGCGCTACAGACAGTTAATAAATCGCGCGTCGGACGAAAGAAAAAAAAAACATCTAGCGTTGTCTATTTTACGGGAAGTACTGAACTATATTCTGGCGCGCAACTCCGAATACGAAACCGAACTAACTATTTGTGACATGTGCGAGTTTACGCACATGCAAGATAGGCATTTAATTAGGTTTTATGGTTGTGGCTACGTTCTAGACGAATGCGTCTCTTTCAGTTAGCACATATTAAAAATTGGAGGATCGAACTTCAGACTGGCGGCGACACGGTTGAGTAGTAATCGAGAGAGTCGGTTATCCTGCATAAAGGTGAAACGTGCCGAAGACAGGAAAGCGTCGGGAGATAAGCTTGAACTGGAACTACTTAGCAAAGTAAGCGCAAACATAGATAAGTTAAAACTTACGACTGCATTTATACAATTGTAAAGGTATGTAGACTGGTAGAGCTGTAACATACTTAAAATGAAAATAAATTGATGAAAAACATTAAGAAAAGTTTATGAAACTCAACACGTATTTGTTGTTGTTATATTTTGTTCTGACTACGTAGTATCCTGTACATACTCCGAAGTCCCAGGTCTGGGTCTTTGATTACAGCTCTATTTTTGACTTTAGGAAAAAGCCTTTTATACAAAAGTTTTACAGATTTTAATGCTGTACAACCTAAAATTTTTACTATATAGGATACTTATACCGTAAAAAATAGAATGAGGAAAGCATTTTATCCATTTCGTAGAATTGTTGAAAAAACTATCCCAAAATTTGCAAAAGAGGGTAAAAATATGCTTAACAGAAAGAGGATATATTTTTGAATATCTACTATAAATTTTGATAATTAAAAATGATTGCTACGCGCAAATGGTTTTAATTAAGGACGTATTTTGTTGTGGTTTAATGTTCATTTGTTTTTTTATTATAAATAAAAGACAAACATTAAGTCTTATTTTAATGCTATATGAATAAAATACATACTATTTAAGAAATTAAGTAAATATATAATAAAATAAGAAAAAAACAATCATCCAGATGTAAGAACAACAAAGTATTACATACAAAATTAGTTGTTGACAGTTTTGACCTTTAATTATTATGCTGGTGAAATAATTGTCATGACCTGCCCTATGAAAAATAGGTATTATTATTTCGTCTGATTATCATTAAATATCATTCTTTTTTCAAAAAATATGTCATTAGTTTTATATTTGTTATCTGATACTAACATATATTTACTAATTCGAGGCTTTATTCAATTATATAAAGTTTATATACTAAGCTAACATGAAAATTAATGGAAACCTCGTTAGCTTTATTTAAAATCACGTATTATCTACAAAATTCTGCATGAGGCATCATAAATGTTTAGTATAAATTAAAAAGGTTTTATGTAGAGGTTGATTTAACAAAAGCAAAGATACCTATAGGTTGCTATTTAAAAAAATCAAGTTGCTTTGGGCTAAAGTTACGGAAATGGTCAGCATTATAGGGACGCATGTATATAATTATCTTGATTTTAGTTTCACTGTTAGGTGGACATACATATAGGTAGTAGTTTATATAAAATGATGTTATTTTTTTATGTAGAATTTAAAAATGAAATAATACATAGGATGCTGCATTTAAAACAACGGAGTAAGTATGCGTTTTCCTACTTTTGGAACAGCTTGTACAGTGAAAAATATTTTTGGGTTAAGCAGAATTGAATTCTGTAAAACTTTTGTAAAAAAGACTTCTTCCTAAAATGAAAAATAGAGCTGCAATCAAAAACTGAGTCTTCGGTGGGACTTTTTTCAAAGGATAAGCATTTACTTTATTTTTATGCATACCACTCAATTCTTAATTCTGAATCTTCAAAATACGGGTTTGTTCGAAAATATTGTATAATTATGTCATCAATAGAAAGAAAAGTTTAATCTGTATCCATTTCAAATTCAGGCCCTAATTTAAGATAGATAGATCTTACATAGTAGTAAGTACTTATCTCAGCATTTTTACGGGCTAGTTAACATTTAATGCTTGCACGATCTATTACAGTGTGGCAGTTCATGTCAATATAATATTGAGGAAACATTAAAATACAAGAACATATTAATAAGTACGTATTAATGCCATGAAGACGACGATCCTCCAAACCCGAAAGCCTTTGGTTTAAGATGAGTCTGAGAAACAAGACTTTCTTTTAACCCATATAGACTGTACTGTACATACAGCTAATTGGAAAAAAAAAACGTCTTTCCAACAAAATTCCGTTCATCATTACGAAATATCTGGGTTTAGGCGATCTCGACAAGTGTACAAGTCGCCTGTTGGAACAGCATAACTATAAGTCGGTTGCTTGATTTTATTTAGAGGACAGTTAAATCTTCAAAAATAAGGTTTCAAGGATGCTAGCAGGCATACCTTCTTAATTTGGTTTTTCCTTACATAAACTTGATACACAGACAATTAAATATGAATCAACGTTTTAGAGATGGTAAATATCAGTATTTTACGATAACAGGTAAGAACAGTTCTGTTCCCAGGTCATACCTATTATTAATACATGTTACCAATACATGTTACTGGCCTTCGAGTCTCGATATGTGTAGTTAAAATTGATATGGTATGTGTTAATACGCACCGAGTATAACGTTTTATGGTGAGCAGTGCGCATCTATCTAAAGTTGTATCAGTATCTTTACATAGGTATCTGTAAACGATTACCAAACAACTAGCGTAGTATTTTACTGGTAAAATATCTCGTTTTCATAGACGTTTTGTTGAACTTGGCCATTAGAACGGAAGAAGTACCTGTTCTAGCTGTTATATTATAAGTATTATTGTACAGTATAAGTATTTTGTATCATCTCTACAATGCTTGCTATACGGAAGCTAGCACCCCATCCTTTCAGAATTGCCAGTTTTACGTGAACATAACTATATAATATCAAGTAGTATATACATAATAATTTAATTTCATATTTTGTATAAGTTTGTTATACATTTTATTAACAAGTTGAAACTGCTTTTTTTGTGCTTTTACGCCTGTACGGGAATAAGTACACCTCCTATGAAATAGGTAACTAGGCAATACAAACACAATAATAAACTATTGTCATATAATTGGTATAATTATCAAATAATTATACCACCATTAAAATCATCATATAAAAACATTAAATCATACCTACCTAATATATGTTACTACAGTATTTCAAAAAGAATTGTTAAACATTTTGTTGCAAATGTGTTAAGAGACCCCTTTCGCAAATTGTGTAATACCGTATGCAGTTTAAAGGAAATAAACAACATAAATAAATTAAAGCACGTAAAGCGTTTCATGCATACGTTTGATAACTTCGAATTTTATTCTTAAGTAAGAACTTATGAATGATGATGATGGTCCCCTTGACTTAAATTAGAAAGAATAGAATACCGTTCCATGTTGGTTTTATAAGTGGTACTAAAGACAACATCGTTTTTTATTTATATTTCCAAAATGAGCAATTTTTAGTTCAAAGTTAAAATATTTTGTTCAGAATCATGGTAAGCAATTCTATTTCAATTTTAAGCGCATGTTTCAGGGATACCCTGAACAAATTTCGTAAATCTTGTAAAAGTATACTACAATGTCGAGATACGTTTTGAGGTACTATATAGTACATTGTCAGTAATTTGGTATATTGTGTGTAGTTATGGTATAAAATGTGGTACAAAAGACACTGAAAAGATCTTGATGCTATGGCATGAGCACAAAATTCTTCTATCTGTACGATCTGTCAGTAGATATAGACACATGGAATACGATATAGTAGACCGAGAAATTGCTTATATTCTTTAATAAAATATATTTGTAACTTCTATACGTACAATTAGTGTCACTTACTTTACGAGCCAGAATGTTTTTTATAAGTTCTCTTCTTAATAGTTTTTATCAAACTCTCGTATTAAGTATTAAGTATTGTATTTTTATTAAGCATAGTGACAGCAAGACCAAATACAGTATTAAGAATTTATTACGCACCTGTTAGTAGATTATTGTAAGGCATTATTACCTTGCATTATTCGCTATTATTCCAAATAATACAAGCTATTTACAGTCAATAAATTTATATTTAGAATACCATCAGAGTAATAATTATTTCTATAATACTTGTTATTAAAAAAGACAATAAGATCCATTTAGCTATAGTATTTATACACATTGAGATTAAGTACGCAAGCGATAAATATATGAAAGATTTATATACTCACTTTGCAAAACTTTGTAGTAATAAGTATTTAGGCTCACGAATAGTATTACAAACCTGCCGAATTAAAATTAAGCGAAGAAAATAAAAAATTAATTTCAACAACTCATAGCTAAACAACGCGAAAAAACAAGTAGGAAATTTGATGTAATATATAAAAAACTAGAATAAAAGTTACAATACTATACAAAAATGTATAAATATACTCACAAAAATGATCAACATTAGTTAACACAAGTACACCATTCGATTTATAGGAAAGACACTAAATTGCAAAGTACACACTTAAATATGATGAACATAGTTGAACAGCCTACTAACATGCACCATTATATGGTAAATCTGTCACACGTTTGCAGTCGATTGCCACAAAATATGGAGAGGAAACATTAAAAACATACATAAAACCAGTACAATTAAAAAAAAGGTGCATTTAATAAGCCTGGACGTGCAAAAATGAAACAGATAGAAATTCAGCGATGTTTACATTGGCAGTTGCTAAATTGAACCAGGACAAAATAGTAATTAAAGGAAGCGGAGCATACACAACAAGTTTATTTCGCATTTGATAATTACAGATAATGGGTAAAATTCTGAACACTGTTTGCAAATAGTCCTTTTAAATTGTTAGAAACAGAAACTCCGAAATAAAGACGTAGCTCCATTTAAATCAAAGAATTTAGCTATAAGCTAAGGCAAGGTTAACTAAAATTATCGAAGGTATATACTCATATTCCTATAGGTATGTTAATAATTGTTTGAAATAATTCTAAAATCTTGAAACGATCATAATTAATAATGTTGGTATGGTTATTTTACCATTTATAATTTCTACAGATTTAAATTTATTATAATTTGCAAGGTGTAACTACCCAATAAAAGCAAAGTGATATTAAATTTTCACGATTCACTTGCTTTGGTTGTGACGATAGGCTTTCAAATTTTCATCTATCAGCCCATGAAATTTTAATTTTTCGGGTTGGCCCTGAACGAAGTAATTACTTCGGAGTGTATACACCATACAATAAAGTTCGATTTTATTAACGAACGTAGCATTGGTAAACACAATGCTTGCATATGGATACATTACATCCCACTAAACATGAAATGTGTACACTGAGAAAAATTTTTACTAACCGTCAGTGAAAATTTGGTATTGCCAATTAAAAAATTCATTTGTATATGTGACAAACGGCCAAACTGTTTACAGTAAGTAAAGCGATGTTTTTAACAATGATGACTGGTAGGTACTAAATAACTTTAGTTTTCCTGATAAATGAAAAACATCATTTATTCCAAATGTTTTGCATTGTTTGGATTTAATATTTGTTTTGGTTGGTATTGGTTATTGTGTACTAATTGGTGTAAATATCTATTTTACTTACAGTGAATGCTTTGTGTTACTACTGTTACTTAACTGAATTTACTTACCATAACTAAACATCGAAAGGACTAATATTTCATTCATCAGCGGCGATTCTGTTATAATTTTATTATAATATTTTGGGGGTTTAAGTATAAAATATTTAATGTCTGTTAATATATTTTAGTACTTGAGACTATACAACAGTGTTAGAAAACTTACTTCAGTCACTTTTACTGCATGGCGAATTAATAATGAATAACTATTTAATCGTACTTACATTAAAAAAATATAGTTGCAATTAATATAAAATCCTAAACATATCGTTTATTTTTCTCAGTGTATGAAATATTTCTTCTTTTCCCGTAACTTCTAAATAATGTAACATCTCAAAAGAATGTGTTATTGACGTGTATAAAACATACAATTTGAGATTGTCATTTTGTTGCAAAAACATTTTTAATTGTACAAAGTTAACTACGCACGCGTACTCGTATTTGTCGGAAGAAAGAGAGGTTATGGTCAGATGGTGCGATTTTCAGTTTGGCGGTTATAAATTTGTTTGTCTGAGTATGAATAACTGTTATAAACTTGTGGTAACTACATTTTAACGCTTTATAACCCACTTTTGTTTTGCTAAAAGATTGTTTGGCAATAGGAATTTACGAAAACTGGCTTGTACACTATCTACCGAGTTTCTATCCTGTTATAGCATATTGCAAATGATATGAAATCGGAAAGTATATACATATTGAAAGGTACGTATGTTTTGTGAAATTATTTCTGTGCATTTAATAATTAAAAAATATATATTATTGTTACAGTGACCGATTTTTTTTTTCTTTATGTGCGATAAACATTTTGAATTGGTTATAGCCAACTGGCTTCGGTAAATTAATTTGCGTTAGGTCCAAACTTAACTAAAACAACACACACTACAATTGTATGTATGTATGTATGTATATAAAGTATTTATTGGCTGGTAATGATATACAAAACAAAACAATTTAACAACAGACAAAAAAAAACTTGCCAAAAAGACTAAATCGCTTCCCATATTAATGGAATTTGGCGTTCTTCCTTTAGCCTCAATGAATATAAAATATAAACAAATGAAACAAAAAAAAATAAATGAGTAAGAAAACAAAAATATCAATATAAACATAACATTCGTGGGCATGTGCATAAGCACAGCTAGCAAATACAAACAAATGCAATATTCCTAATGACCTACTTATAATAAACACATAATTAGATATGGCAAAAATGAAGCAAAAAGATAATTAACCACGTCGGTGAAGGTGAAATTTAACTTTGAAGCGAGTGAAGTGACTCGGAAAGGCTATATCTGATACGAGATATTGTTATTTATAGTATAGTTATTGTAGTTAACAATTTTACACAATTATTGTACAATTGTAGTTAACTGTACTACAATTGTTGGTTTTTTGACAACAATTTTTTTCCTTGCATTGTTACTATATTTTCTATTTCTAGTATCTCATATATTTCGTGATTCATTAGTGGCCTGTTTTCTTTTTCACTTATTATCTTTTATTAGTTTTCTTTCCAAAATCTTGAGCTTCTACATCCTTTACATTACAAATTGTCATCGTTTTTGGTCTCAATGTCTTTTAAGTCTTTATTTTAATTTCAATACTTAACCCCTATTACTATCGCTTATTAATGTAAAATGCCGTATATCTCTTTACATAATCATACCTTTTAACTCTTGACTTTAGTTTTTTCTATTTACTAATGCTTCTAAATATATACATGTCAAGACTGTTTAAATTTATTAAATTTATAATTCCCACTTGTGTAAGTTATCATTTTTCTATAGTCCCCGTTGCAATACATATATTTAGATTCTTCTGCATTAACTTTATGCAATCTTTATACTTTTTTAGATCCACAATTATTTTATTTAGATCCTACGTACTTTTTGCAATAACTCCTACATCGTCCGCATATGCTGCTATTTGCATAATGCAAGTTAAATCTGTGCATAATTTTTTATACGAATTATACATTTTTGAGGCCATCTAGTAAGAAAATTACTAAGTATCTATCGCTGTAATATTGCCACAGAGCATGGCTTTTCAGGTATAAAACAACGCTATATTCCAAATGATTTTTTTCAGGTTCTTGATCGGTTTCCCTGCCTTTTTCGTATAGATCAATGTGAAGTTTCCAACTCATCAGTGTATGCTTGCCAATTGACTCTCATTATTTTTCGTTCACAGCCCGCAAATCAAAAGGCACCTACTTAGGCCAGCATGTTTTCGTAGGATTTCCATTCCTGCCCGTTTGAAATGAGGCAGTGAAGAATGTATCGATTATGGGGGTATGTAGTTAATTTGACGTCCCCTTAAATTAATATGTATGTTTGTAATCTTTTGCATGGTCAAAGAATTTGTTGTGGATTTGGCTTATCGCATTTTCTGCTACCCATGCTATGGCTACATATGTAATGCTTGGACCATCAGTATTGATATGGCTACACAAAACAAATGGGCTAATCTTGAAAAAAAAAAACACCTGTGTTTCTCAAATATCGAGTTAATAAGCAAAGCCTTGTATTGCGAGAAGCCTTTTACAAAAGGGATTTCATATTAGTGTCTTGTCAAATAGGTCACTTAGCTATTTTGTATTATTTGTAAATGCAATTTCACAAATTGAATTGTACGTGGTACTAATTGTTCGGTTTTTCGTACTTCCTGGCGAACGATACTGTCGTGGTTTTAATGAGATTAATGCTCAGGTTTTCCCTGCTATACAGTTATAAGGGTATCCATCACCTGCTGGTCGGTTGTGGAGATGTTATTCTGACTTGATTCTCTTAGTTACTTATTACTCAAGTAAATTTGTACTTCGACTTCATTCGCTTCAATAATAACTCCAAAGTCACAACCATAGTAGTGGGACAAAATCCATCCCTGCAGCACTGTCCTTCCCACCTAAACATGTTTTAACATAGTTTAAGATTATTATTAGAGGCCTCTTTGTAAGCATAGCGACGATCCAGCTTGCTGTATCGACCTTCACGCCTCATGATGCAAAGAGTGAGACTCAAATGTCTATTGTATATAGTATAAGTACCTACCAGAACATGAAAAAACTCTACCCTTTCAAATATTTATACAAAATTAAGTAGTTTCTGGTATATAATTTAGTTTTGTATTTTAGTTAGTTATGAATTTCATCTTCATACTTTAAAATCATTTTCGATAAAAATATGAGACAATGCTTTTATCCGCTCATGTCTTCAATAGCATTGTTAAATACATCTTCTATACCCACATGTTGCAACTGGAATTTGCGTGTGTGCATTTAGTCAAAATTATATTAAATATATATAAGGCTGTGCTGGCTGTCATTATCAAGAAATAAAATCTCAGACACATTTAATTTTTCATTCAAATAAAAAAAATAATACAACAGTAACACACGTAACAAAATAATAAACGGGTATTCGATAGAATCGCTGGGATTTTCTTTGGTGCAGATTCCATATTATGTTATTGTTATTGTCGAAACATAAATATTATCATTAGGGCTGAGAGATGCGTATCTTGATGCGATGGATGCTTTGATAAGATACGCACTTTTTATGCATGTGTGTGAACGCGTGCTTCATTAAAAACAAACAAATACGCACTGGCAAACCGTTAAAAAGGACCAGACATTTAACTTGTAACTACTTTCTTTACATGTGCACATTACATTATATACGGTGAGAAATGGAGGAAGAAGTGCAAAGAAATGAAATAACAAATAATGCCTCAAAAAGAAAGGTGGAACACTATTCTTAGGGCTCTAACGCTTTTTTATTGTTTTCTTTTTTAGCCCTTTTAAGTAGAAAGGTATTGGCTTATATTTATAAAACAATGTAAATGGTTACCCTCCGAAAACTTCGGCATATGCTACGAAATCTTTAAGCCTCAGGATAATGTACAAGAGAAAAACCTTTATCCCGATTAAAGACTATGCAATATATATTTCCTTTTTTTGGACAATGAGCATTTACATTGGAATATATACTTTTTTTCCGAGGATGATCATTTACTTTTTTTTATCCAAGTTCATAAAATTAGTACGCTCATAAAAAAAATTAAACTAAAAAAAATTATAGTGTTGGAACTGAGTAGCGTACTGGCAGCTTTAGTTATAATAGACCTTGCGTAGAGTCCAATTGGATGAATATATGAATAAATGGGTTTTATGGATCAATGGAAGGATAATTATGATTCCTTTTTGGTATTTATTAAAACCTTCTCATTGACGTATAAAACTCATTTATATTGATCCAATTGAACATACTTTTTCTAAGTAAGAAATATTAATTAAGTAATGTAAGTACTAAAACAAATTCATATGAATAACTATTGATAGTTCCATTGCTTTATCAGAATATTAAAGTTAAGTGTTGAAAAAGTTATTGTCAATGATAACGAAACGATCGTAGCGCAGAGAAGGAAGAAAGAAAAATAATAAAACTCAAATGAAGGTTTAACTGTCTTTACAGATTACAAACAAATATTTGGAATGCCAAATTGAAAATAAATCAGCGAAGCAATAAGTAAAAAACGAAACAATAAATACTTGCCTAGAGAGAAAATAGGCTTTGTGCAGTTATCCTAATTCTGACATATTTCTCACCTCAACAAAGTAATTTTACATTTTTTTCTAGCCTGTCGTCCACTAGCTAATGTATTTCTAAGAAGATTTATTAATTATTGCTTTCCATTGGAGACACCAATTAGGTATTTATATGTTCGTTTACTTTTGTGTTAAAAAATGGTACAGTACTCTATAAAGCTCCGTACACATTTGCATAAACATATATACGTCGAATTAAACCGAGGACTTCAAGTATTAGAATCATTTGAAATTTTTGAGATTTAAAAAATTTGCGTATTGATGTACCTATATCGCATCTACCATTTATTGTAAAAACCCATAGAAATATCTTTACGCATATGCGTAAAGGCATTTATGTGGACGAGGTTTGAAATTTCCTTCCGTTTTAGGTGAACCCTCACGGTTACAAATTTCCGAAACCAAGGATAGATTCTTTCGTCTCCTGACACATTAACTGACAGCTGTGTCTCCAGATTGTGGAATAGGTGAACGGCAAACTGCTAATTATTTATTTGGGCCAATAACCAAAACAGAATCTCTGGTTTTTTATTGGGCGGAGCAGTTGTGACGTTGGACTAAAATTTTTGAAAAGCATCATTTTCAAACTTTTTTCCTTTAAAAATACTAATCTCACAAACAAAAAAGCTGTAAATTCGTAGTAATTTGAAGCTTTTCTTTTGAATAAAAGAAATGATTCCATATCTTATTATCGCGTTATATTATTCCTTGCCATAAAAGTTGTTTACAATTAATATTTTTTTAGGATACTCATTACTAAGTTGGATAATACGAAATATACATTATTTTGGCTATATTCGTTGCTTCATATTAAAATCAGGTACTAGAATACCATATGTATAAGCTAACCGCACCTATTGTCATTACTGTGATTCCAATTGAAAACGTGACCACAAGGTTCGGCTCAACAACGTAGTGGGTAATTCTTTTTGTGATGTTCATCGAGGAAAGCGCAAAAAAAATGGAAATATACAGTAAATATAATAGTGAAATAAGAAGGATATGCAAGTAGTGTGTACAACTGTACAAGTACGAACAAATGCATAGGCAATTCATATCGAGAGTGAATACATTTCCATTGCAAACTATGGATTTGGCAAACTACAGCCCTATTAGGGCTACCTGATGACGGCAGTAGAAGCACTGCCGAAACGTCGGTTTAAACAATCCAACGGACCATGGAAACGCTCAAACACCAATTCATATTCTAGTAATCCATTGTCAAGAATTTTACGTCATGAGTTGCACTATACAGTTCTCTCTATGTGATTGATTCTACTATATAAATTATTGTTTCATTAAAAATTCTAAATAACCAATTTGTGGAATAATTCTTTTGGCTTGGATTTTATTTATTTTATTTGGATGCTTGTAATTCAGTTGGCGGCCAGGTCGATAATTATGTCAGTATATTTAGCTTAAAAGGTAATATACGAATACAAAACAAGTCATGATTAATATAGATGTATATAATATGGCAGTTAATCGTAGCATAATGATCCCACGGATTCAAAAGAAAACAAATTAATCTGGTCGATAAAAATTACAGCATCGTTTAGGTATTTATTATGTTTATTTTAGGATGGTCGTTTTTTACTGTGACATTTAATCTAAACCCAATATGTATATTTATTAGAGTCAATTGTCAACATTAATTAAAGCAAATGGCTAGAGATTAGTACATTTATAACTCTCCGTTTGGATTGATAATACACCAAAAAAAAAACGTCAAAACTTTATGCATATTAATTTATAGCTCTATATTGCTTTAGATTTTCTGATTTATAATTACAATTCATATTCTGCATACTGCATTACCACATCGTGCGAACGATATTTATTGAATAATATACCCTGTATTTGACGCTTTGTGCTTCCCTAACCTTACTTCAATTACTAAACTTGGATAGTTTGATTCTGGATACATTTAGATTTAGTATTTCGTCCATTGCAATGGCAATCTTATTTTAGTGAAATTATTGGAAATGATGGAAACAAATAATAATGAAATTGACAATGTTCCCATGATTTTAAGTGGAAGATATTTCAAAATATCAAAATTCAGCTGCTCCCTGTATGATGTGCGACTAAACGAACAAAAATATTATTTCAAAAAAGACTTCATTTGCAAGGTTTATACACACTCCTTCAAGAAGCTGTTTACTAGATAAACTTTTTGAAGTCTTTGTTTATTTAAAACGAAACGCAAATAATTTTTTGGATAGCATTAATTATTACATTATTATGAAGGAAAACCTAAGACTTTTCTCCCGATAACAGGCGATAACAGATTACTAAAATACTTTATTTTCTTTAAAATCTTGAAATATTTTGTTTATAGTAAGGTAAATGTACTAATTTCTGACCCTGTCTTAATTACTGACACCTTCCCTGTATTTTTTCCTATAGTAGTTTCTTTTGTTGTATCTTTGCCTAGTTTTTAATTGAAAATAATCCCTCAAACATTTATTTTAAATTTAAATATCTCAATTGTTCTTCTAGTGTGATCTTGGAGTCTTAAACATTGATATCATTTCTATCCCTTAAAGCGTCAGTAATGGGACTTCTACCTCCTTATGTGTTTTTAAATACCTGATGGAATGTATTGTTATATTTGGTGTTTCAAATACTAATTCATAAATAATGTATTTTGTATTTTATGTTGAAATACATTTAGAGAGTATTTTGCCCCGCCCTGGTGAACACTTAAGTTTATTTCACTGTTAAGAAGGAATCCGTTTATCCTACAAACTTTTTTTTCATTTCTAATAAAACTTTTATTCCTACCCTTAAACCTAAAACACACAAATATGAGTCACGACACATTGTTTCTACGTTAAGCGAATTGAAGAGCGGTTATTTAAAACTGAACCAATTGAAAATGGTTTCTCTATTATCTCAAAGGCCTAATTATGTATTCTACATTTAACATCTCTTTTATGCTACACTAAATCTGAATAGAAACATTATTCAAGTAGTAAAAACGTATTCTTCTTGCATTATTGGTTGATAGTTATTAACCGACCCGTTTCAAACTTTAATGTGTTACAAATTGCTTTCCGGCTCCCGCATGGATATAAGTTAAATTTAATTTTTAAGGTTATTGAAACACTTGCGTGGATTGGTGGTGCAATATAATTTTGACGGGTATTTATTTTAACTGGACTCTAATGTTAAGAATCGTTAGTATTGCTATAATAAAATAAGATATTCAAATGAACGCCTCAGTACTCTTGAATTCTTGACAACGTATATTAGAAAATCAATGTATCATGTATCATTATCACAAGTTTTTTTTTTTATTCATAAATACTTTAATTAAGATTAACTGATTTTTAGGAGATGGAATTGGAATATGCGCAATATGCAACCTGATTTTATTTGCATCAAAAACAATTTTTAATATAATTGCGTATAAAGCGTTTGTTTTTATTTATTACATGCTCCCTTGGCTGGTTTTATTATTACATCTTTAAGCCCCTACTTGTCATACCTACGCTGTTTTCTATGCTGTTTAGCAATACCTTCCTGTGCCATCTATATAAGATCAAAAATTGTGTCTGGCCCTTCTTAGACTTATTATACGTCTCGCAAAGGTTTTCTGCTACTTTTAATTTTCCTGTCAGTACATATCTAATTATCGTTTTTGAAAGCTTATTTAAAAGCGGTTTTCAATTTTCCATTAATTTTCTTGTTCGTCTTCTTCTCAAAACCTTTTATGCCTATTACAGGCGTCGAATGAACCGGTCACCACTTCGATGTATGAACCCAGTCTTTTCATGCTTCTCAATACTTGGCCCATTTCTTCATTCCATGTAGCGTGTTCCTATTTTCTTATTGTATTATTCAAATTCTTTCTACATCTTCTTTTTTTTTATTTATATGTTTGCTTCGAGTAACTTTTTACACAATGCTTTATTTTTTCATTTCGTATTTTATCCCAATTTGCCTTCCCACTTATTTTCCTTAAGGATTTCATTTCGGCAGCAATTATCTTTCTTTCGTGTTTCTTTTGTCGTAGCCAAGATGAGCTTGCCTATGTTAATGACACCATAAAGCGAATATAATTAGGTAACTGAGATTACAAATATTTTGCAAGTGACGTTTATTAGTTGGTTTTATATGTCCATTAACCAAAGATGAAGTTGTGAGCTGTTGCGGAATGTTATTTATCAGATGCAATTTCCAAACTTTTGTTTAGTTGATGGGGGAGCAGCGATATATCGTAAGCGACGAAAAAAAAACAAAACGCAATATTGTATCAAATCATATAATTATTACATTAGAAGAAACTATATTTTGAGAAATAAGTCACTTTCAATACTTGAGGACAACGATTATAAATAACAATGAAGAGGACAAAAAAACTGAAAAAAGCAATGCAATGAGGTCAATGAAGAAAATGTTAAAGTCAAAAGAAATTTCCAGATCAAAATATATAGAACTGTAATAAGCTGATGCCTAATGTATGTATTTGAAGCATAGAGCGTTGACGAATGAGAACGAAATGAACACAGACATACCAGAGCGTTCCTGAAAGAAGGAGAAGGAAAAAAAGAAAAAGGGGTAGACCGAAGAGAAATAGCTAGATGCAGCAGACTTAAGAACTTGATGATATTAGACTGGGAAAGTGTGTCAACAGAACAGAAACTCAATGCAAGGAAAATGTGTTAAGAACATTGAGGGAAACATAGTGATAAGACAATTTATATAATCATTACTAAAAAAGTCTATTGATAAGTTCTACAGACGGGCTTCAATATGTACGTATCAAATATTCGTGAGGAAAAACAATTTTTATGTGTATGTGAGTGCAGTTGCGCTTGGTGATCAGCTTGGTAGCAGAATGAAAAGACGATGGTGAAAATTGATAATTTCAAATTGGTAAGCGGCGCGTATTTGACACAAATAGATATGTAGGGTGGCTCAGCGGCAAAAATCCCATTAGAGTTTACATAGGTTGGTGTAAATTTACCTTACTATTTCTTGTTTTCGTAATTGTTTCACTATGTTAAACGACAGGATTTACCCTCGCGTCTCTAACTTCAAACACGAGGGGCGTAAGGACTACCCTCATGCTTAGACGAGCTTCCGAAACAGCTTAAATAGCTTCTGCAACAGTTCTTGGAACAGCTTAAACAGCTCCTGGAACAGATTGCAAACTCTCTTGGAACCGCTTAAACAGCTCTTGGAGCAGCTTAAGCAACTTCTGGAGCAGCTTAACAGATCCTGGAACAAGATTAAGCAACTCCTATAATAGCGGGAGCTATTTGCCGGAACTGTTTAGAGCTATTGCAGGAGTTGTTTAAGCTGCTCCAGGGGTTGTTCAAGCTGTTAGGAGCTGTTTTAAAGCTGCTCTAGGAGTTATATTGATAAATAGATTTCATGTACTCTGACATCATCATTGCCCCCTCCCTGAGTGGCCTTATGTGGACCCCTGTTGGAGTTGGAGGGACTCAAGGGTGTCCCTTCCTCCACCTCTGCTTAAAGTCGTGTACCATAAGCTACTTGTTGAGGATCCTCAGTCGCTCTAGCTCTCTAGCGTAGCGAGACAGTGAGTGGAATCCGAAAAACCGAAAGTAAGTAGATCTCCCTATGTTAAACCTTACATAGCACTTTTGCGCTAGAATCGACCTAGCATATCTACTTACACACATATGAATTTAGCTAATGAAGCATCAGATTATGAAAATTACATCGACAAAACAGATGAATGCATACATACATTCAAATTTAAGCGCAAGTTGCATGGAAATTGTACTACAAATTTTAGTATGCAATACTGCCGTACGTCAACCCTATTGTATGGCATATTGAAGGAAGGTTACATACACGGTGCAAACTGTAGTTCAAACTTTCGAGTTGTATATCTTATAGTACGATAAATCGTACTCTCTAGGGGCCGTTTTACTCTAGTTAAAAGCGAAAGCATTGATTAGTTTTTATATATTTCTACAGTTGAAGTTATGTATACATTTCACTAACCCAGGAGAGGATGTTATTCAATTAAAGTACTGCGTAGGCTTTCAAGGCCAGTATCAAATGTAAGTGAGTTGTTCGGGCTATTGAGCCGTTATCAATGGAATCGCTCCCGAACGTTTCGTCTCAACTGCGGCGAACATTTTCAGCGGCGAAGGTATCATATATGACATTCTCGAGGACGCTATCTAGTTCTTGAGGACGCCCTCTATCAGTCAACTGATAAGCCGCAGTGTATAACGAAACGTTCGGAAGCAATTCTGCTGGACCACGGCCTTAACAGCACGGAATAACCCTTTACTCTGTTATTCAATCTGAAACGTTTTTGTAACAGTTTTTTTGGTTCTTATGATACACAAAATGTAAATAGTTTGCTGATTGCAGAGGTAAATCTCACAGCATACATTACCAAGAATAATCCGCAAATAATTGACAGTGTCTCCACGTGCGCAAAAATATATTTAGGGGTATTCATATATTCATATATATATGCTTTTGAGCAGAGAAATACCAATATAAAACAGTATGGTACGCATATTTTCAGAAATTTGAATACGCATTGCTATAGTTGAATGTAACAAATTTCTTATTGAGAAATCTCTATTCAGATTTTACTCACGACTTCAATTTTTCAGTCTATAGTTGCTTAAATATTCATTTATGTACATATATTAGGTGTGTAAATTTTGAGAATAGTACAATGCTGAAAGATTGACGTGTGTATATTTCTCTTAAGGCCAATAAATTATGAAATCGTGTTGTGTAATAACAATTATATTTTACTACGCTTCGACCATGACTTCCACAAGTATTAAATTTATTTTTACGATTGGCAGTATCGAATATAATAAATATCTATCGCAACTAAAGTACGGTAACACTAAGTACCTATATCTTTAAAAATATCTTCTGCAGAATACTTATGCTTATATATCAATATATTTGCTTATATGTATATAGATTTTATTATCATAGAATGAAACACTTAAATATACGTGAGCGGTTTACTATTTTTATTCTTTTACACCCAAACACATAGCCGAAAGAAATGCAAAATAGAAGTTTTAGAATGTTTACAATTTTCAGAGTGCGAAGATCTTCAAGATTCCAATTGACGAAAACGCTCTCAAATTTTCTTTCTTTTTTTAGCATTAATTACAAAACAGAATTCCTTTTCAACTGATATTTACTTAGGATCCCATCCATTATAACATACTTTGCCAAAAGCTATTTTCTGATGTGCTGTTTTAATAGTTACAATTTTCAAACTCTATTGTGGTTAATTTATTCAATAGTATCTATTTGTGGTAAGTCCGAGTTTAAAGTAGAACAGCTGTTTGGCAGTTGTATTTACATCCGTTGTGGGTGATACAGATATAGTCAGCAAACACACACAAACTCAACGCAATTAAAGTAGGATCTAGAGGAACGAAAAAAAATCACTCTGCTGTATTTATTGAATAATTGTGCTATTAATACGCAATTATTTGAACAAACAATACTTTCCACTAAACGAATTAGTGTTTAAACTTATAAAATATTTTCACGAGATTGATACAATTTCCACTAAAAAATAACATGAATATATTTTGAACCACCGCCCAACTATTCTTTGAAAAAAATGTGAAATAAAAACGTATATTGATCAATAAGCTTTTAAAACTACCTCTAGTTTGAATATATTAATTGCTAATTTACTGAGCGATTCTGTATGAATTTTTCTCGAAGGGTGTGGATTTGGTGTTCTCAAGAACGACTGCGGTAGGTACTGACAGTAAGATTTTTCAGTGCATGAGACACATTTCTTTATTTTTTTTTTAGTTTAAAACGCTACTAGTGCTTTATTTTGGACCAAATATGTTTGTGTTTTATTGATCTGATAAACGGGTATTTTATATTATAATATTTTTTATTTAGACCTACTTCTCGAAAGGATCTTCTTGGCTTACGCATTACTTCATTTTTATTTTTTATTGTATTTCATTCAGAGAAACTCCTCGCAATTGATTTTTTTAATAACCTTTTATATGGCTGCTGTGTCATTTCTGTTGCTCTGAATTATGTATATTGCGCTGCACTCGTGCTTCATCGGGACTGCATTGGAAAATCTATAGTTTAGTTTAGTCAACAGAGGCAACAATAAGCAGATTGACACAATTTACGGATCTATTGTTTCCAAGGGGTATCGTGTCATTGGTTGCTAAGGCCAATCGACAATTCTATAAGCGTGCATGTTGAGAGAATTTTAATTGTTTTTTCAAATTAAAACATGTATATCTTTGTTGAGGCTAGTAGAGAATTAATAACGCAATGTTAATGCATTAAAACAGTGACATTTAAATATTTTTATATAATAATTTACAAATTTTCCGACTATTATATATTTCTATTCAACATTTTGAGAACTGAGATTGTTCTGAAGCTTTGTAATTCTATAAAAGGTCTTGGAAATATTTTATTAAATGCTTCTGGGTGTGTAATGATAGATAGTTCCGCAATGTTTGTGCAATGAAAAATCTTTTCTAGAGTATTGGTGTGTTTAAGTTTTTTCAGGAAAAATGTATGTATAAGCTACGTCCAGGTTTGTATTTGCCTTGGGTGAAACAATGTGAATGATCTAATCAAGCTTTAGATACATATTTGAATATATTGACGACAATCTAATTGCTTTTAAATGATACACTTGTTAAGATGGATAATTTGCTTTGCGCACATGTCAAGATGTGTTTTTTTTTTTGCTCATTTTGTTCCTTTCAAGTAATTGTTAAAAATGTTATGAAACTTGACTTTTTACATCATGTTATTGTTAATTTTAATTATTGCTTTGTTTAACTATAAGGTAAAAATAACTAAATCAGCCACCAGAGTTACAAAATTTCAAATAATGCAAAGAAAAAGAGACCTACTATAATAGCTATAGCTGCGCTCTAGTTTTCAGTTAGATACATGACTTCAATTCAAATTGTTTGTAATCCGTTGCAGAATTCCATTGTTTCTGTTGTTTAATCAATAGATGGCTACCAGGTATCATTATAAACGTATTATGTTAACTTTTGGGTAATTTCAAATTAATGGTTTGCAACCCCACTTAGCCAGGATTCTACTGTGTTCTTGCTATTTGATCAAAGTAGATGGCTACCAGCTTGTGTTATAAACGTACAGGAACTTCTGATTATACTCTTATCAATCTCTTCATTAAACAAATCAATTCCTCATATTTAAATGGCATCAACATATTTTTCGATAGCACTGTTTTATAATATGTTAGTTTAATTTAACTGTTTCTGAGAGGGCATTTGTATGGGCAGATATTGGCTGCTAGACACACGTAGATGGGCGCCAGTCAGCAACAATTGTGTTATCCATATATAACTTCTGGCTGTTAATGAAAATTGCTTAAAAAATGTGGCTAAATAAAAATAAATATGATTAGTTTTAAACAAAGTAAGATAAACAATAAAAATATTAAATAATCCATTTTTTAACATTTTAAGATTGGGACTTTTTTCTTTTAGTACAACCATTTGGAAGCTAAATAAAAACAATTACTCTAATTATTCATAAAAATTAAATGATTGTGAAATTTTGATGTAGAATGAATGAGTTAGCGATAAATTTAAATTACTTTATTACAGTTTATTGGTAATGTTATTAGTAGTCAGATATTTTGGATATTGTACTTTTAGTATTGCTTAAACAACTGTTTTCTTGAGAACAGACAAGAACTACCGCTAGTATGTTCAATGTTAGACTATACTTGTATAGAGGAAGGAATAAATAAAGAATAAAGTAAAGTATATATGGGTACTACGGGTCTTAAATAAATGCTAAATCGCCTCAATATTTTCGTTATTATTTACCTCGGAGGATCTACAATATTATAAAGAATATCTCATAGTACTGAAAATATTCTAAATAATACTTACAAAGTTAAAATATAATAATAAATTATATGTATTATTAATTTAGAATTTTTTATAAAAGTCAAAAAAAACATTTAATGTAACAAGGTATGGTTACTATGTTATTTTGGTAAGATGTTGCAAATAAATACTGTGAGTTTATTAGTGTCTGTTTTGAAATTAATTGAATTTGATGTACTGTTATATGAAACCATTTCTAGAAATAACCGCTTTTTGTAATTATTTTCAACCTCAAGAATTTTAGTATTTCATAATTAAAATTGTGTCTATTTTGAAAATGTAAGACAGCACTGAAGTTTACCTATACGCTATCCTTTATGTGGTTATTCGATCTTTAGCATTTGCGAGCATGGACATACACCTTGGACAATCACAGCAAGGAATTTATATACCAAATTTTAACTTTGCGTCCAGGAATTGGTATCTTGTCTGTAGTTTTTGTGAGATTGTTCTTATGGTTGTTATATTATACTTTGCAATTTGATATTTTTAAATCTTTAAAATGTTTAATTACTTTATTAGTTAAACCTTCTACGAAAGGTAATTTAATAATATTTAAAAGTGGTAGTTGTATTAGTATTTTCTGTTCATGTAAGGAATTTGGAGAATAAATTAATTTTGGAAGATATTTTGGTGCCTTTTGGAAAATTAAATAACCTTAAATTGTCGTAAGAATTTGTTCGCTAATTGTGTATTTGTTTTATAGCATCACGTACTATATTTCTGATTTATAGGATATTGAGTAAGTATATTACAAGTGCGGTGTTGATACCACTAAATATGTTATTTCTGATCTTGTATTGGTATCAAGAAGGTACATAACAATCATTTTCCAATTCAGCAGTGAATTGTAAATGATTTTATTATACGGAATTAAAATATATTTAAGGTAATATCTACCTTATCATTAGTATTGAACCAAATAATGTCATCACATATTTAAAAATAAATGAATGTGAAATATTTAGTACAGATCTAATAAACCATCATCACAATCCATTGCAAAATGGTAATTGGGACCCATTGGTGTACCACATGTAATATATTTTCATAAAAGACACATTACAATTTATACAAACAAACGTAATATAGTTAAAATACTTCAATTGAGTTGGTTCAATTACGACCATTTTTGTAGCGATATCTACTAATCTATTGAAGTTGGAATATGACACGCTCCAACTATCAACAGTAATTTTGGGTATCTCATTCTTATATTCTACAAAGTGAGTATCTTTATTATAGAGTATTTCAGAGAAGGCCAAAGTTAAAGTTTGATTCAAATTTTGTAATTGTAAACGTTACCGAGCTAATTGCGATCGGTATATTTGTTATGTATTTAGGTAAGCAATTAATCGTGGTACTGTTTATATGTAGTTTATGTTTAAATCTTCACCTTCTTTTTTGTTTTAATTTTTTCAGTTCATTATGTCTTCCTGGTACCGAAGTTGAATCTGTCTAAAATTTACGTTCTTGTTGCATTTAAGTTCTGTTTTTCATATATAGTTTTTTCTTGCACAGTACTCCACTTGTCGCTGTAAATATATAAATTTGGTGGTTTTTAATTTGGTTGTTTTCAGTTTAATGTAATACAGAATTTGAGGATCTAGATTTTGTTAATGATTTGGCACTATTATTTTCTTGCTTTGTAATTTTATTTGTTTGAGATCATCACCACTACATCTCTAAAAAATGTTTGCCATTAATTGTTTTCACTAACGGACACTAATTTAGGACCTAAGATAAATAGATATTTCTTTAGGTATAACGCACACATTCATACCATTTCTGTTATCAAATATTTTTTTATTATTTCTATAATTCATAACTTTAATTATTTAGTGTACCTTACTATTAATCTATTGAAAGATTGAACAATGTTTGTCTGCTTATTAGATTTGTGAGTATACATTAGAAATTTGACTTTTTTAACAAATTAATGTTGTTATAATTGTAAATATGTTTATAAGTGATGTTAATTTAGCTAAGAATTTTATCCCAACCTGTTGTAAATTTGAAATTCCGGACGTTCCAGTCTAGTTGTCATATGAACATAGTTCTTATTGTGTTGTATATGGCTGGAATTACGATTCTGTTTCACATCTCCCAATGTTGTCGTTCAACTGGTGGCATTAATATTTAGGAATGCCATTGTTTATCTTCCTCATAATATGTACTTTCTTGATTTTAAGATAAAAACCCATCTGGCATATTATTTGAAGGAAGACCGACCGGAATTGTTGCAGTAAGGAGTTATATGGTGTATACGTCTTAAAATAAAATGCTAAATCCGCCTAATATTCGTTATAATTTTAATCTCAGGCAGGACATCTAATATTATAAGATTGAATCAATAAATGAATATTTAAATATCTTCAGTTAAAATATAATTCATTATATGTTTTTAATTTAGAATTTTTTTAAAGTCAAAACATTTATGTAAACAATGATTTTACTATGTATTTGTAAGATGGTTGCAATAAATGATGGTGAGTTTATTAGTGTCTGTTTTGAAATTAATTGAATTTTGATTACTGTTAATATGAAACCATTTCTAGAAATAACCGCTTTTTGTAATTATTTCACATCAGAATTTTAGATTGTAAATTAAATTGTGTCTAAATTTTGAAAGTAGAAAGCACATGAACGCTTACCTATAGACTATCACTTGTAGTTGGGTTTTCTAGCTTTGCATTTGCGAAGTTTGCCAATCTAAACCTTGACTCCAACAAGGACTATGATTACAATATTTGGTCCGAATTGTTCTTGTCTTTAGTTTTGTTGAAGATTGTTTCTTATGGTTGTTATATTATACTTTGCAATTTTGATATTTTTAAAATCTTTAAAATGTTTAATTACTTTATTAAGTTTAAACTCTTCTACGAAAAGGTAATTAAAAATATTTAAAAGTGGTGCTGTACTTATTTATTGTTGTAGCATTTGGAGAATAAGTATTGGAAGATATTTTAGGGTAGCGTATGGGAAAAGTTAAATAACTTCTTTAAATGTGTTAAGAAATCTTGTGTCGCTAATTTGTTGTAATTCTGTTTTTCATAGCAATCACAGTATTAATTTTCTGATTTTATAGGATGATAAGTAAAAGTTAATAAAATCTACCAGAAGATGTCGGTTTTTGAATACATATCTTTAAAATGGTAATGTTCATTTTCTGATCTTAAAACTTTTTGGTATCAAAAAAGGTTGCATACAATCTTTTCCAATTCAGCAGTGAATTGTAAATGATTATGTATACGAATTAAATATATTTAAGGTAATATCTACTTGTCATTAGGTATTGTAATAATGTCATAACAATTTAAATAAATGGAATGTTTGAAGCGTATTTAGGTTTACAGCTTAATAATCATACAGCTTGCAAAATTTGGACGAATTGGGAACCCATTGGGACCAAAAATTTGTAGATATATTTATTTCTAAAGAAAAATACATTATTACAAACAAAACGTAATAATAGTATAAATTATCTTTCGAAATTGTAGTGGTGTGGTTCAATTAAAGACCATTTTTGTGGATCAGAAATCAATTACTAAAATTCTATTGGAATGTTGTAAATATGACACAGCTCCAAAGATATCAACATAAAATTTGAGGTATAATCATTCCTTTAATAGTATAACAAGTGAAAGTATCTTATTTATAAGAGTATTTTAGGAGGCAGTAAGATGTTTGATAAAATTTTGTAATTATTACACAGTTACGAGCTCAACCATGGAACGCATCGTATATTGTTATGTAGTTACTAGCAGCTAGTCGTTGTCTTTTCTATGTATTATATGTTTAGCTCATTATCATTATGTCTTTTTTTGTTTTATTTTTTATAAGTTCATTATGTCTTCTCTGTGTAACCGAAGTTGGATCTCTGTCTAAAATCTTATAAGTTCTTGTATCATTTAAAAGTAATTCTGTTTTTCTTATAGGTCTTTTTATCATTGCTTACAGTACAATCATTGTCGTGTAAAATTGATAATTTGATGTTTTAAAATTTTTTTTTTTTTCAGAATGTTGTTAAATACTGAATTGAAATGATTTGTGACATATTTAGTTATTCTTGCTCTTATTTAAATTTTTATTTGTTTCTGTAGATCATCAACCATACACTCAACATCAGCTAAAAATCTTTTGCATTAATTGTTTTTTCACTACGGGAACACTAAATTTAGGACCTAAAGATAAAAAGTGCAGATATTTCTTTAGGTATATTAACAGCAGACACATTCATAAACCATTTACTGTTATCAAGAAAATATTTTGTATTATTTCTATAATTCATTAACTTTTGAAATTTATTAATAAGTAGTAACTTTACCTTATTAAATCTATTTTGAAAAGATTGAAACAAATTGTTTTTGAAATTATTAAAGATTTGTGAAGGTAATCACATTAGAAATTTGACTTTTTAACAAATTAATGTTGTTATTAATTGTAGATATGCTCTTATGAGTGATGTTATTTCTAAGCTAAGAATTTTATTCCCAACCTGTTGTTAAAATTTGAGACATTTCCAGTGACAGCTTCCAGTCATTAGTTGTCAATAACTGACATATGTTCTTTATATTGTGTTGTATATGGCCTGGAATTACATTCTTGTCTGTCTACATCTTCCCAAAAAGTGTTTCTGTTCAACTGGTTGGCTAATTTAATATTTAAGGATGCCCATTGTTTCATCTTCCTCATAATATCGTACACCATAATTCTTGGATATTTCGAGATAAAAACCCATCTGGAATATTATTTGAAAAGGAGTACCGACCGGAACTTTCGTGAAGAATAAAGTAAGTTATATGGGTAATACGGTCTTAAAATAAAAATGCTAAATCGCCTCAATATTTCGTTTATATATGTATAACTTCATCAGGAGGGACCATCTACAATATTATAAAGAATATGAATCCATAGTAATAAATA
Organism: Protaetia brevitarsis; assembly: GCA_004143645.1. NCBI lineage: Eukaryota > Metazoa > Arthropoda > Insecta > Coleoptera > Scarabaeidae > Protaetia > Protaetia brevitarsis. Next base: position 5,380 of record RXPK01005027.1, on the reverse strand, counting down.
TTTAGAAATAATACTTACAAAGTTAAATATAATAATCAAATTAATGTATTATAATTTAGAAATTTTTTATATAAAGTCAAAAAACATTTATGTAAACAAGGTAATGTTACTATGTATTTTGTAAGATGTTGCAATAAATATGGTTGAGTTTTTTAGTGTCTGTTTTGAAATTAATTGAATTTTGATTACCTGTTAATATGAACCATTTCTAGAAATAACCGCTTTTTGTAATTATTTTCAACATCACGAATTTTAGTATTGTCATAATTAAAATTGTGATCTAAATTTTGAAAATGTAAAGACAAGGCACATGAACGTTTACCTATACGACTATCACTTTTATGTTGGGTTATTCTATTCTTAGCATTTGCGAAGTTTGAGTCCAATATAACACCTTGACAATCACAACAAGGAATATTATATACCAAATTACTTTGGTCCGGAATTGGTATCTTGTCTTAGTTTTTGTGAAGATTGTTCTTATGGTTGTTATATTATACTTTGCAATTTTGATATTTTTAAAATCTTTAAATGTTTAATTACTTTATTAGTTAAACCTTCTACGAAAGGTAATTTATAATATTTAAAAAGTGGTAGTTGTATTAGTATTTATCTGTTATCTATGTAAGGAATTTGGAGAATAAATTAATTTTGGAAAGAATATTTTTAGGGTAGCCGTTATTGGAAAAATTTTTAAATAACTTCTTAAATTGTCGTTAAGAAATCTCTGTGTCGCTAATTTGTTGTAATTCTGTTTTTTCATAGCAATCACAGTATTATATTTCTGATTTTATAGATGATTAGAGTAAAAGTTAATAAATCTACCAGAAGATGTCGGTTTTTGATACCATCTTAAATGATAATGTTTATTTTCTGATCTTATAACTTTGGTATCAAGAAAAGGTACATAACAATCATTTTCCAATTCAGCAGTGAATTGTAAATGAATTATTATACGAATTAAATATATTTAAGGTAAATATCTACCTTATCATTAGGTATTGACACAATAATGTCATCAACATATTTAAAAATAAATGGATTTTGAAAGGTAATTTAGGTATAACAGCATCTTAATAAACAATCCATAACAATCATTGCCAAAATTGGACTAATTGGGGAACCCATTTGTATGTACCAAAATTGTGTAGATAATATTTTATTCATAAAAGAAAAAATAACAATTATTACAACAAAACGTAATAATAGTATAAATTATCTTTCGAAATTGTAGTGTGTGGTTCAATTAAAGACCATTTTTTGTATCAGAATATCAATTACTAAATCTATTGGGATGTTTTGTAAATAATGACACAGCATCCAAGATATCAACATAAAATTTGAGTATAATCATTCCTTTATTAGTACTAACAAAAGTGAAGTATCTTTAATATTATAAAGAAGTATTTTCAGAGAAGGCCAAAGTAAGAATGTTTGATAAAAATTTTGCTAAATTATATGTACACAGTTAACCGAGCTAACAATTGGACGCATCGGTATATTTCTGTTTTATGTATTTTAGTAAGCAATATAATTTCGATGGTACTGCTTTATATGTAGTTATATGTTTAGCATCATTATCACTTATTTCTTTTTTTGTTTTTAATTTTTTATAAGTTCATTAATGTCTTCTCTGTGTAACCGAAGTTGGATCTCTGTCTAAAATCTTATAAGTTTCTTGTATCATTTAAAAGTAATTCTGTTTTTTCTATATAGTCTTTTTTATTCATTGCTACATACATCCACCTTTGTCAGCTTGCTAAATATATAAATTTGGATGGTCTTTTAAAAAATCTTTTTTGTTTTTTCAAATGTTTGTGTAATACATGATTTGGAAGGAATTTAGATTTTGTTAAATGATTTGTGACATTATTAGTTTATTCTTGCTCTTATTAAATTTTTATTGTTTCTGGTAGATCATCAACCATACACTCAACATCAGCTAAAATCTTTTTGCATTAAATTGTTTTCCACTAACGGGAACACTAAATTTAGGACCTAAAGATAAAAGTCAGATATATTTCTTTAGGTATAGTTAACAGCAGACACATTCATAAACCATTTACTGTTATCAAGAAAATTTTTTTTTATTATTTCTATAATTCATTAACTTTGAAATTTATTAATAAGTAGTAACTTTACCTTTATTAATCTATTTTGAAAAGATTGAAAAAATTGTTTTTTGAAATTATTAAAGATTTGTGGAAGGTATCACATTAGAATTTGACTTTTTAACAAATTAATGTTGTTTATTAATTGTAGATTGTCTTCTTTATACGTGCTGTTAATTTCTAGCTAAGCAATTTTTATTCACAGGTTGTTGGTATAAAATTCTTAGCTTAGAAATTAACATCACTTATAAGAGGCTATCTACAATTAATAAGCAACCTTAATTTGTTAAAAAGTCACATTATTCTAATGTGATATCCTTCCACAAATCTTTAATAATTTCAAAAACAATTTGTTTCAATCTTTTTAAAATAGATTAATAAGGTAAAGTTACTACTTATTAATAAATTTCAAAGTTAATGAATTATAGAAATAATACAAAAAAATATTTTCTTGATAACAGTAAATGGTTTATGAATGTGTCTGCTGTTAATATACCTAAAGAAATATCTGACTTTTTATCTTTAGGTCCTAAATTTAGTGTTCCCGTTAGTGGAAAACAATTTAATGCAAAAAGATTTTTAGCTGATGTTGAGTGTATGGTTGATGATCTACCAGAAACAATAAAAATTTAATAAGAGCAAGAATAACTAATAATGTCACAAATCATTTACAAAATCTAATTCCTTCCAAATTCATGTATTACACAAACATTTGAAAAAACAAAAAGATTTTTAAAAGACCATCCAAATTTATATATTTTACAAGCTGACAAAGGTGGATGTACTGTAGCAATGAATAAAAAGACTATATAGAAAAACAGAATTACTTTTAAATGATACAAGAACTTATAAGATTTTAGACAGAGATCCAACTTCGGTTACACAGAGAAGACATAATGAACTTATAAAAAAATTAAAAACAAAAAAAGAAATAAGTGATAATGATGCTAAACATATAACTACATATAAAGCAGTACCATCGAAATTATATTGCTTACTAAAATACATAAACAGAATATACCGATGCGTCAATTGTTAGCTCGGTTAACTGTGTTACATATAATTTAGCAAAATTTTTATCAAACATTCTTACTTTGGCCTTCTCTGAAAATACTTCTTATAATATTAAAGATACTTCATTTTTTTAGTTACTAATTAAAGGAATGATTATACTCAAATTTTATGTTGATATCTTTGGCTGCTGTGTCATTATTTACAAAACATTCCAATAGATTTAGTAATTGATATTCTTGATCAAAAAATGGTCTTTAATTGAACCACACACTACAATTTCGAAAGATAATTTTATACTATTATTACGTTTTGTTTGTAATAATTGTTATTTTTCTTTTATGAATAAATATTATCTACAAATTTTGGTAAGCCACCAATGGGTTCCCCAATTAGTCCAATTTTGGCAATGATTGTTATGGATTGTTTTATTAGATGCTGTTATAACCTAAATTACCTTTCAAAATTCCATTTATTTTTAAATATGTTGATGACATTATTTTTCAATACCTAATGATAAGGTAGATATTACCTTAAATATATTTAATTCGTAATAATAATCATTTACAATTCACTGCTGAATTGGAAAATGATTGTTATGTACCTTTTCTTGATACCAAAGTTATAAGATCAGAAAATAACATTATCATATTAGATTGGTATCAAAAACCGACATCTTCTGGTAGATTTATTAACTTTTACTCTAATCATCTATAAAATCAGAAATATAATACTGTGATTGCTATGAAAAAACAGAATTACACAAATTAGCGACACCAGATTTCTTAACGACAATTTAAAGAAGTTATTTAAAATTTTTCCAATAACGGCTACCCTAAAAATATTCTTTCCAAATTAATTTATTCTCCAAATTCTTACCTATGTAACAGATAAATACTAATACAACTACCACTTTTAAATATTATGAAATTACCTTTCGTAGAAGGTTTAACTAATAAAGTAATTAAACATTTTAAAGATTTTAAAAATATCAAATTGCAAAGTATAATATAACAACCATAAGAACAATCTTCACAAAAACTAAAGACAAGATACCAATTCTGGACCAAAGTAATTTGGTATAATAATATTCCTTGTTGTGATTGTCAAGGTGTTTTATATTGTCGTCAAACTTCGCAAATGCTAAGAATAGAAATAACCCAACATAAAAGTGATAGTCGTATAGGTAAACGTTCATGTGCCTTGTCTTTACATTTCAAAATTTAGATCACAATTTTAATTATGACAATACTAAAATTCTTGATGTTGAAAATAATTACAAAAAAGCGGTTATTTCTAGAAATGGTTCATATTAACAGTAATCAAAATTCAATTAATTTCAAAACAGACACTAATAAACTCAACCATATTTATTGCAACATCTTAACAAAATACATAAGTAACATTACCTTGTTTACATAAATGTTTTTTGACTTTTTTAAAAAATTTCTAAATTATAATACATTATATTTGATTATTATATTTTAAACTTTGTAAGTATTATTTCTAAATATTTATTACTTTGATTTCATATTCTTTATAATATTGTAGATGTTCCTCCTTGATGAAGTTATAAATATATCAACGAAATATTGAGGCGATTTAGCATTTTTATTTTAAGACCGTATTACCCATTAACTTACTTTATTCTTCAACGAAGTTCCGGTCGGTACTCCTTTTCAAATAATATTCCAGATGGGTTTTTAATCTCGAAAATATCCAAGAATTATGGTTACGATATTATGAGGAAGATGAAAACAATGGCATCCTTAAATATTAAATTAGCCAACCAGTTGAACAGAAACACTTTTTGGAAGATGTAGAAAGACAGAATGTAATTCCAGGCCATATACAACACAATATAAAGACATATGTCAGTTATTGACAACTAATGACTGGAAGCTGTCACTGGAAATTTCAATTTTTAACAACAGGTTGGGGAATAAAATTCTTAGCTTAGAAATTAACATCACTATAAGCAGCATATCTACAATTAATTAACAACATTAATTTGTTAAAAAGGTCAAATTTCTAATGTGATTACCTTCACAAATCTTTAATAATTTCAAAAACATTTGTTTCAATCTTTCAAAATAGATTTAATAAGGTAAAGTTACTACTTATTAATAAATTTCAAAAGTTAATGAATTATAGAAATAATACAAAAAATATTTTCTTGATAACAGTAAATGGTTATATGATGTGTCTGCTGTTAATATACCTAAAGAAATATCTGACTTTTTATCTTTAGGTCTAAA
>RXPK01005026.1:0-32552 GCA_004143645.1 Protaetia brevitarsis | reverse complement strand
AACGATTGTTTTATAATACTGATTATGAAAAACAATAAAAAATTAATGTGTTCACCTTTCCACTAATTTGTTGGAGTGTCAGGGTCACTAAAAAATTAACCTCGTCAAATGAGCTGGGTAAATGCACTTTACTGCCGTTGTGCAAACAATATTTTTTCAATCGCTTAGCATAGTTAATAAATTATAGTATGTGTCACTTCAGAATCGTTATATGTAGTTCAGAATCCGGTAATATGTACTCTGTGTACTTAATTGTCTCAGTATTATCCACAACTCTATTAGGAAACTGCAAGCGAAACTGTCGCTTACATTCAGCGTAGGAATATTGTCATTCGCCATTAAGAAATTGTGCATTTCGGAAATATGCTTCAATAATAAAAATATTTTCTTGCATTGTGTACATTATTTAGTAGCATTAAGTTAAAAACTGTCTGAAAAAATTATATTGCTAATACTCACAAAATGACAAATGTCAACGAGACATTACAAACATAATTACCTATCATAAAAGGTAAGGGACTCATTATAATAATATGTAAGTACTAGTTACTCAGTGCATACTGAGATGTAATTTATTTTGAAACAGTCTGTTGTAGTATTAGTAATATTCTTGTAGTCACACTGTTACAAACAATTATTGTAATAGGCCGATAAAATGACAATGCCCTTCAAATGAGAGTCATGAAAGATTTACTTTAGAATGTGGGAGTCGAAAATAGTTATTTTGTACCAAGACAGTAAAGCGACACTGTCTCTAACGAATTTGAGCCGAGGCACTTTATTGCCGTAGTGCATACAGTATTTTAACGACTATTACCTGTGACCTCCCCATAGTTAATTTACTTGCATATGTAAGTGTCTAGGCTACTCATATTTAAATAAGATATTGTTAGACGTGCAAATGGCGCGATTCAATGTTAATGTACGCATCTCTTTTTACAAATTAAAATGATACTATTTCATCAACAATATATATTTTTTTCGTGGATATCATTATTGACAAGTAACAATATTTAAATTTATTGAGTTGGATGAATCTTTTTTTTTACAAGTAAATGATAAGGTGTCAATTCAATTCGATCCGATAAAGTGTATTGTCTTAGGACAATAAAGTACAAAGAATGATGATCACCTTATTGTCCTAAGACGCTATAAAGTGGCATTTTAGTCCCTCAAATGAGTGTCATAAAGTTGTGCTTTAGAGTAAGTATATATTAGACTCCATAGAAAGAATACTGAAATATTTTTTAAAACATTGTTTTATGAATTGACTGACCAGTCTGAAATTTTGAAAAAAAAGTGAGTTCAACTTAATGTAAATACAAAATTGATTAGAGCAGTGAAAGATACACAGGGTGATTCTCAATATATGCGATAAACATTAAGAGCTGATTCCTGAGGTTATTTTGATCATAATGATATAATGATTCATATGATTATATGTCCAAAACGGTTTGGTTTTAAAGTTATTGAATGTTTAATAATAAATTATGAACTATGACTAACACGATATAATATCATAGCTGGTTCTTCAAAAACTATTGTGTTGAGAGGGAATTGCTTATTCATCATTTCAATATTTGTCAATAGTTGTCAGAGCATTCATTCAGTTTATTGCCAGTTTCTGTTTTCTAAAATGAATTACACGAATGCTGAGATGTGTGATATGCATTTCGTTTACGGTCTTGCCAATGGAAATTCGCGTGCTGCTAGACGTCTTTATGAAGAACGATACCCGAACCGTATCATCCCGCATCAGTCAATATTTACCCGTCTTCACCAACGTCTTAGTGAAACGGAAATTTAAAAAAACGGAGACATTAAGGCCCATCTACAGTGAGAACTCACAAGTTGAAGAATGGTACTAAATGAAATTGAGGAACATCCTACTACAAGCACCAGAAAAATGCGTTTGCTTTAAACATTAGTCAGGCCACAGTTTGGAGAATATTGAAAGATCAACTGTTGTATCCATATCACATTCAACGGGAGTAGGCATTTTGCCGGCAGATTTTCCACAAAGAGTCGCTTTTTGTCAATGAATGCAACACAAAATCGCACAAAATCCTGACTATTTGGCTCACATATTCTTCACGACGAGGCTACTTTCTCTAGAACGCGATTATTTAATTTTCATAATCATCACATATGGGCCGAAGAAAATCCGCACGAACTAGTGAATGCCCGTCATCAACATCAATTCTCTGTCAATGTGTGGGCCAGAATTGTTGGAGATCACTTGATAGGTCCAGATTTTTTACCGATGCGGTTAAATGGCGAGGTATATCGCAATTTTCTTGAAGAGGAGCTACCACTACTGCTGGAAGAAGTGCCGTTGCAATTAAGATTACAAATGTATTTTATGCATGACGGTGCTCCAGCGCATTATAGTTTAGTTGCTCGCGAGATTTTGGACAATACGTATCCAGATCGGTGGATAGGACGGGGAGGTCCACAACCGTGGCCTCCTCGGTCTCCAGACTTAAATTCTTTAGACTTTTTTCTCTGGGATCACCTTAAATCATTAGCTTATATGACTCCCATTGAAAATGTCGATGAACTGAGAAATCGTATTATCGCAGCTTTTCAAACAATTCGAAATATCCCTGGTATTTTAGAACGGACTCGCCAGTCAATACGACGGAGGATAGAAGCTTGTATTGCAGTTGGGGGCGGTCATTTTCAACAGTTAGTATAAGTTAATTTTGTTTTCTAATTATTTGTTATTTATAATAAAAACATTAATTATGTTAACTTACTATTAAACATTGTACAACATTAGAACTAAGCGATTGTGGACATATGTTCTTATGAACTTTTATGATCAAAATAACCCCAGGAATCAGCGCTTAAAGTATGTCGCATATATTGAGAATTACCCTGTATACAAGAATAATTTTTTAACTCACTCACATGGTCACGACAATAACAAAACATATCTTCTCGATTCTTTTAAATTTTAGCCATTAATTTTTTGAAAAATTTGATAATTAGATAAAGCGTAAAAAATCAGTTTTTCGGCATGCATTATTTAGACAATTAACGCAATCACGTCAATGACGCTAGTTAAACTTACTAATAGTTGTCGAACAATAAAGCAATCAACGGCTGATTAATATAGTCGCTACACAAAACCAGTACCGTATCTACTTTGTTTTTTATCGGAGTATTTAGGTTTCTTGAAAACCATGACAATGAAGTTGCACCACAAGGACAAGGTTATGAAAGGTTTTTTGCTACAATTTATTTATATTATTTCTCAATTAAAAAGGGAAAAAAATACGCAATAGAATCACTTGAAAACGTAATGAAATTGTATATGTAGTTAAAAGTAAGAAGGGATACCTAGTAGATACAACCCATAACACCGAGGAAGCAATTAATAAATAGCCGAACGTTTAATCTATAAAATATACAACAAATGGAAATTTTTGATTATATTCAAGAAAGCCATTTTCCAACCGTTTTTTTTTTTAACTTGAAACAAAAATAATTATGAAGTCACGGACAGAAAAGTGCTTCCTGCAATTTTAAAGCCAGTTGTATAATGAAAATTCATTATAGAAAGTCAATTTATTTACTTCTTTTATCTAATAGTTTCTCTTTAATACATGCGCGTTGGGATTATTCTAAGTGTGAGTAATTAAATATACGTTCACACCACATCATGAAAATTATCTAAACTCTAATTAAATGTAAATTACATAGATGGCGTTACGGTTTATATAGGTTTATAACACGATAATCTTGTATGTCGGTAGACAACTTCAGTACACGTTCATTGCTGGCCTCATACGTTTTCACTCCTGAATAGAGCAATAAAACGACTTTTTTTATGTTTTAGTTCTTCTTCCCTTCTTAGCCTAGCCGCAGAAGTTTGTTCTCTATCTTTTTCTGAACGTATTGAAGAAACGGGCCAACCAGTTTCACTGGTTTCTTATACCGCAATTTCTTCGACTATTTGTCATTACTAGTTCGCGATTTAATTGAACGTAACTAATGCCTACAAGCGGAGTTTATAGTTATAATGATAACTGAACGAGTGCGTATCACGGTAAAAAAAAATGTATTCTGTAGAAGTTTTCCTCAGCAAGTCAGATACCTACGGTTAATCAGTATGAGGATTCAAATGTACTATGAGATTCAAAATGATTGTCGTAAAAAAAAACTGTTTTCCGGAAAAATTTATCTATACTTATTACCAATTTAATGAGCGAAGTTAGCTACATACAAATTTCATACATTAAATGAATTTTCTTGACATTTAGCGACATTGGCGTGCGTGTTGTAGTATCTTTCGATTATTTATCTTATAATTTTTTTCAAACCGTTTATATTTACATCTAATATCACCAGCAATAGTATTTCTGCATACTGTGAGAAAATAAGGGAATTTATCTGTGGTAATTAGCTCAACAAACAGGTAAAAAATCAATATTAACATTAAGTGATAAGTTTATTACATTTTATAATTTTATAGGCTTATCATACACTTCAGCCAATGAGCTGTCAAAAGAAAGTTACATTTTCATCCCTATAAAGTTTTCTACGGTACAGGAATTATTACCATTAGATCACGATAGGCGATTGAATATTGTCATTGGTTTAATAGCAATTTAAGGGACGATGACTTGCTAAACAAATCATTTTTCTCGGATGAAGCCTGGTTTTATCTAACAGACTATATCAATTTACAAAACTATTGTATCTGGTCTGCAGAAAATCCACACGAATTTCGAGAAATGCAATTGCATCCCATAAAAGTTGGAGTTTGGTTAGCTATGTCCAGGCAACGAATAATAGGGGCAATTTTTCTTCGAGGAAACTGTAACAGCCCACTTCCCAACAGATGTTGGAATTGTTTATTGCAGAGTTACAGAAAATGAGCTTGAAGCAGGTTATTTTCAGCACGATAATGCTCCAGCACATACTGCTCGACAAACCTGCCATATCTTTAACAGTTTTTTTGCTGACAGGTTCGTTAGAGGCACAAGATGGCCACCAAGATCGCCTGATCTAACCCCATTAGATTACTTCACTTCGGCTATCTAAAAATAGGATCTATAGAACCCGATGCATTACCATAGAAAGAACTGAGAGATGCAGTTTTGTCACTTTTATAATTATACTAATTGTATGTTATAATTTAAAGTAATAAATAAATTTAGTTAAACACCAGTTAGTACTGAATTATAAAATCATAATTTAGTAAAGTTAAATTAATTACATTTCATTTTTACAAGCAGAAACACCAATGCATAGTGTTTATATAATGGAGAGTTCAAATATAGGTTACGTTTTCCTTATTCATGACAGATCCGTTTACTTTCTTGTGTTCCAACACTGACTTAGTTCAAACCTTCATTACAAACACGCGGCATATACCTACACCCTGTTACTATCTATAGGAGCGGATTTGACAATGTTTTTGAATCTCATAGTATATGCAGGATTTATATGGTATTATGGCACATGCAGCGACATCTTTTATTCGGTTATGAATCAAAATTCTTAATGTTAAAATGTCGTGTCATACCCCTTTGTTTTCATGGGGTTCTTGAAATTTAGATTTTTTAGTGCTAACAGTTCTACTTCTATTCGATTAATCTGTTAATAGACGTTTTAGTTTCATAGAAGGCTCTTTTACAGTATTATTAAAAGTTCATTTTGTACATTTCTTCATTGACGTACTTTCACGAAAAACACATTCAACAACGTTGTAGAACAATGAGTTTGTATTCCACTTGTCATTGTGATTTCAATCAAAATCATTATTGACAAATTTTGACATTTAATTGTGACAGGGTGATGCAGGAGTTATCGACAATTATCGACCGATTTGTCTAATCAGTGTTTTTAGTAATTTAATTGAGAGATTTCTACTGGAAAGATTATTAGTAGACAAAAGTAAAATTTTTACTTTCTGTCAACATGGCGACAGAAGCGGCTTTTCTGTGTTTTATTGATCGAGTATACAGACAGATGGACAAAGGTAATATTGTTGTAGCCATCTTTTTTGATATGTCTAAAGTGTTTGACTGCGTTAATATTGATTTTAAGCTACGAAAGGTATATGTAGCTGGTCTTAGGAGAGTTACTCTACAATGGATAGAAACGTACAGCCCAATTATCACTGAGGTGTATTTTAAGTTGCATAATTATGGTTGTTGTGATTTATTTGTTCGAACAGCTGATTTTCAATTTACCGAAAATTTTCACAATTTTGTTTTGTTTTGAATAAATTTCAGTTTAAGAGTTTATTGTATGATTTTTATTATGTAGTTAAGTTTTTTTTTTTAATTAATCCAGTCATTCATATGTCTATTGTTCGCTTGTGCTGATTTAATGCGTATTCTATTTAATATTGTCGTTGTAATGTTTTACGTCTGCGTGGTACGAATTTTGAGGAGGGATTTTTGTAAGAAAAACAATTGTAGGATTTTGTTAAGGATTTCCTTGTTCGACTATTGACGTGAGTAGATGTATTTCTTAAGTAATTGTTGCCATTTTGTTATTCATTTTGTATTGAAAAATTTAATTGTATATTCCTTAATTACAGTCAATCAAGGAATTTTTATTGTAATAATTGTTAATGTATTGTAGATATAGGATCAATTATTATTTTTTTGTTCAGGAAGATTTATTTTAGTTTTTTCTCTCGTTTATATTTAAAGAGTTAATTTTTCTGTTATTCTTATTTACTTCAATTAATACAGAGCAGTACATAAAAAAATAGAAATATAGTTGTTAAATTGAGAGATGACGTATTTGAGTATCTATACCATGGATTATGGTGTACTCTAGGGCTCCGTATTCGACCCGTTTCTTTTTTTCTATCTTTATTAATGATTTACCCGATTATCTCAACGAATTCGCAACACGGTAGGATTGTTGAATCAAATAATGAACAGGACAGACTTTGGGACGAAAAGTTTGGAACGTCATATTAACATTAATATTTTTTCGTATTTTCAGCAACAAAAATGATGTTAAGATACCAATTATATCTATACTCACATTAGGTACTGTGTAGCTGTTGTAGTCTTTCGGATTGATGGATTCAGCCTGTTTGTTTTTGAACGCCCTGTAGTTCTCGCGGAGTTGTTTGCCATACTGTAACGAAATAGTGCATGATTTAGTTTGTTCGGTATTCGCGTGGAAACATGATTAGTACTTGGTTGGAAAGCTTCTTTGTGTGAATGTAATTTTTTTTTTCAAAGATATTTATTTCATTTTGTTGGAGAGAATACTTTTTTTTATTCAGTAAATATCACATTTTTTTGAAATCGTAACTATTATATATTTTGTTGTACATATACGATTATCCAAATCCCTCTTAATGCAGTTTTTTCTGCCCTTTAAAAATGTTTTATACATGGAAGGAAGGAATAAAATTAAATATTGAATTTGGATAAGATAAGATAAAATATATTCACATTCGCCTTCTTGATAACAAAAAGCAAGCAGTAAATTGCAATTTTCTCCTTGTACTAAACAAAATTTCGTCTAATCTACAACAGCAGACTATGCCAAAAAAAATATAAATTCTGTTTAATCGTTTCTTATTTTCGATAGAATTACGCATTTACTATACAGGGTGTTTTACCAGCAGGGAATCCCTCTAGGACTCCTAAACAGTGACACATAGGAAAAAAGTTTTTATAAATCGTCTTAGGATTATAATTTTTGTATAACGCAAAATTATCGCGATTTGTACAGGATGTTACGTAACTTCGGCACAGTCCTCAACTTTCTTTTTTTAAATACGATCCCCCAAATATTATTGCATTTTTAAAAGCGCCAGTAAATTTTAAAAAAAGTAAGATATAAACATACTTTAGCATACTAAACTCCTTAATTTTCAAGATATCTTTGATTTTCTAAAAATTATATAGTTTGCACTATTTGAGAATTATGTTAGGGGAGGGTGGGGCAAGATGGGGCCACGAGGCATGATGGGGACATCGTCGTATCTACAAAACGGCAGTAAGCATCTGTCAAATAATAGCAGTCCTAGTATTGACAAGTGCTGTTTTATGTTTGTTGTACTGTAGGAAACTTTACTAGTCGTAATAACAAAATTATTGCTGTTTGTGCGTGAACTTTGCAATTTCCAGAATTTCGTTATTATTTTGATGGTGAGTTCAACGGTCAGTATCGGAAGCATAAGCAATTATTTACAACTACACTTTTTTGTGCTTATTAATTGACATGTATTGCATGTATTTTCTATAGTGTGTTATTTGTTTATTTCAAATATTTAATATGTTATTATAACATAACCAGAAAAATGTCCCAAAGAGGCAAGATGGGGCTATTGGTATGGGGCAACATGGGGATATCATTATTTCACTCTTCAGTCTGGTCCGTTATGCCTGGATATACCATTATGCTTTTTCGAAAACATAATGCCTATTTCTCATGTTAGGAATAAAGTAGAGGTTCAATCAAAGCGTAACAAGGGAAAGACAACAATCCTTACAAGCACTACGTATAAAATCTGCTTACAAGAAATAGAAGTCTGGAGAATCCCTAAGGCAACTAGAAGTGCTGAGCGAGAGTTAAAGGAAAAAAAATGACAAAGAAAAAAACAGAAGAGATCAAGAAGCCGAATTTTGTAAGGAAAGCAAAGAGATAGGAAATAATCAAGTGCTTCTGTTGAGGAAGATGACGCTCTATGTTAGTATTGTAAGAGGAAGTATTGATACAATGCCATGGATGGCGAAGTTGGGTACATGGAGGCTGAGCGAATAACGTGGATGAGTTCGTCTTCTATTGTCTCAATTGTGAAGATTATGTTTAATATTCTTATCGTTATTGTATTTTTTTTTTATTTTAAGTAGTTCCGCTTTAAAGAGTTTAAGCTTCGTTCCTGCATGTTTTTAAGAATATTTTAAGAATCTATTTTTTTCTACCTATTACCTAGATTTATGGTACGACCCATTCTTAACTGGAATCCCATCTTGCCCCCACCATGGGGGCAAGATGGGATCCAGTATTTACACATTTCTTTTCAAAATTTTCTCACAACATCAAGAGTACCCAACGAAAAATTGTAAATTCATCCATCAGCAGATAAATATTTAAAGATTACAATAAGCGTACTTAGAACCTTGTATATCAATTTGCAATCCTGATGCAGTGTTCTAAAGCTTAATGTTCCCATCTTGCCCCACCTTCCCCTATATTATTATATCTTCTACTTTTCGAGTTATTACAGTTTTGATTAATTTTTCATTGTAACTATCATATTTGTAATCTTAGTAGGCGACAATTCCATAATGACAATGAGAGTTGTTTTTTTTGACGTTTAATCGTGTTTAGTGCAAGTAATTAAATTATTTATAGAAAATAATGATTAAAATATAAAATAAAGTATGTTATATAAATAAGTATGTATTTAAAAAAATAAAGTTAAAAGTTTTACCGAAGTTACGAAACACCCTGTATAAATCCCGATAATTTTGCGTTATAGAAAAATTATAATCTTACAACAATTTTTAAAAAAACTTTTTCCTATTTCCTATTTGTCATTACTGTTTACGAGTTATACAGGAAAGTTACATGTTTTCTTCATACTATTAGCAATAAGCGCGGATATTCTTTCTCCCTTGCTGTACTAACCTTAGCGAGTCTCATGGCAGTCAACCAGCAGCCCCTCGTCCTTTCAGAGTCGCACGCTAGACACACAAGGCCTGGATCGTCTTCGTCCGTGTCCACACCGGTTGGTCGTAGGCACAGGCCCCACTCAGTCGGCGCGCGGAATTGGTTCTTGGCGTTCAGCGTGGTGTAGATGTGATAGTCGGACAAGCTGGCCAACTCTTTCAGCCCGTCCACAGTGTTCGTACTCTCTGAGATCTGTAACACGAAGAAAGCGTTATTATTTTAAACTATTTTAAATGATAGTTAGATCACATCATTCATCAGAAGGATTATAAAGTTCCGCATAACACACTGTTGAACATATAGGGACGAGTACAACTGGTATTAAAATTTCCCACAAAATTGTTGACGCAAGTTTTATCGCATTTCTTGCAACAAAATGGCAGGATTTTGTTATACAATTTATGTTGACAGAACCTATACAGGGTGTATCAGATATAGAGGTAAATATAATAATATGTAGCAGCTGTAATCATATACAATCAAAAAGTCTTAACGCACAGGGGGTCTATCTGTAAGCATTAACGAGAAAAAAATATTTTGTAAATGCCGTGGGCTAGAGCCGCACCTGTGCCCAACCTAAATGCTGTCCCGAGTATACCCCCACATACCACTATCATTCAACCATTACCGCTGTTAGTTTTGTGTGGATTTTTCGCTTGGAGTGCAAGCCACTTCGAACATTTTATTTAAATTCTTCCCGTCTCGAAAAAAAAACGATCCTTTTCAGACCATCATGATTTCATATAAAGAAATTGCGAGCTTGATGCATCGGCAAAAGCGCGGGAATGTATAGATTCATTTTCGCGCGACATCATAGTAAAAAGGCGTGTTTGCAAATTTTCTGTATCTATATTTATTTTCTGTGTAATTCGATTCAATTCATTTTGCGTTATATGATTAAATAAATCCAAAAGAAATAACTCAGATCATGTGGTACCGTTTATTAACAACTAACTCCCGATTCGACAAAGCAAAAGAAAAATATTACGTTTTCTGTAACTATGAAGTCGCATATCGGTGAAACTCCGAACGTCTTATCAGGATATTAAAAATAATACTTTTGTTGGCTTACGTAGAATGCTCTAACAAAAAAGGAATGTTTATTTTTAAAAAGAAGAAATTTAAAATGCCTCAGTTTTGCTATTTTTACAAGGGCACACTGGCCGATTGGCCTTTATTTATTCAGAATGACGTTAAATGAATTTACGGCATACCATTAAGAATAATACTGAATGAGTGCCATGTATTTATACATAATACCCAGTTTAGCGGGTGCTTAACATGACGTTTCCTTGCGTCAGGCCCGGACTAAAGAATTTTTTGCTCTAAATTTTCCTTTTTTTTATTCTTTAATGATGAAATCCGGTTTCGGTGGGTTTGTGCTTTATATGTCGTGTAGTTAGCACCCAAGAAAATTTTACTTTTTTATATGATACACCCTGTATATTGTAGTAGCATTAAAGTGCAGATCATTTGTTACAAATAGGACGTTTAAGCCAGTGGTAGATAGTTGCAACTAATCGTCAACAAAATATTTACAGTATTTTTGCTACTATTTGCTACAAATCTGTGTAGTGAACCGACATCAAGATTTTGCGTACGGATTAACTACGCTGTTGCTATAATTAATATACCCAGTTGTGAATAATTATTTACTTATAATGTGAAGTTTTGTTGCACAATTTGTTGACATAATCTACCTATAAAGCGAGCATAAATTGCATATTGCTTGCCGCAAATGCAATGTGAATTTTGCGTACAGCTATTGGATCAAGGAATAAACGGTCCTTAATTTCAAAAGTTTTGATCTCATTAATTTATTTTGTTCTGTATGTGACGTTTGTGAATTCTCCTTCGCAGATATATAATGTTTTTTTCGGTAAATGCACCAAATCAATTTTTTATAAGCGTGTTTGAGTGAAATAGAAGAAGCGCCATCTTTACAGCGATGGCTGTATCACATATACCTATTGAACGTAGCTATATGGCAAGAAAACTTCGCCATAATAATAATGCTTAGATCACGAATCTGTTTACAAAAGTGTGGACTAGGTTTGGAAAAAAAGTAATTTGAATATAATAATTACATTAAATTAACTACAATTGTGGAGAAGAAGATTGTGCTGCATCATTTTCTAATAATTTTATTGCTTTTTTTTGTAACTGTGGTACATATACAAAACTGCAGCAACGTTTAAAAATTTCGCACAATAGTAAAAATTCTTACTACAATTTTCGTCCAACAGTGAAATATAAATATTACTATGCGGATTTTTCTATGTGCAGATCGGATGATGAACCTTTCGCAATATAGTTGTTCCATGGAGTGTTTTGTTTGCGTCAAAAGTTAGTCAACGCCAGTATATATTTAAGTATTTCTTGGTACTTTGCAGATTTTACTAATAGAAAACCAGTTTATATACATCGAATACCCCAGACTCGTTACTTTACCCTTTACTGTGGATTTTTACTGCCCTACACTGTAAAAAAATTGCAGTAAAATTACATGTAAAATCGTTGGTAACGAAGTTGCCTACAATTTTACAGGTAAATTTGCTTCATAAGGTAAAATTTCTACCATCTAGTAAATTTCACATGCTGATGTTGTTTTCAAAATTGTACTGTAAATTTCGTATGTAATATTTATATGAACTCTATACTTACCGAACACTGAAGTAATTTTCATATGTTTTTTATAAAAAGAGCAAGCAACTTACCTAATTCTTTATTAGCACCTAATAGGTCATACTGAATCGTTCAACCAGGGACCAGAATGAACACGCTTACGCGAAAACCTACGATTGTTTGTGACGTAATGATACATTGAGCCAATAATAAGTTCGACAAACGAATAGAATTACCTACGCGCACAGATAAATAATCCAATAACCAATCACATTGCGGCGTATGAATTTCGTATTTTCCATGATATCTATAGTTTTACCCGAAAATTCAAGTAAAAACAAATAAATTTAAAAGATCCTCATATTT
Organism: Protaetia brevitarsis; assembly: GCA_004143645.1. Lineage (NCBI taxonomy): Eukaryota > Metazoa > Arthropoda > Insecta > Coleoptera > Scarabaeidae > Protaetia > Protaetia brevitarsis. Next base: position 19,895 of record RXPK01005026.1, on the reverse strand, counting down.
TTACAGCGAAATTAATAGTTCACTAGTAAAATTACTTTTAAAGTGCACTAAATACCTTAAAAAAATGCCAATTTTACACTTTTAAGTAAATTTTGAGAGTAAATTGTACATGTTTTTTTCCTGTATTTTCCTTTTGAATTTTTGTTACATCTTAAACTTACATGAAAAAGCTATAAATTTTTACCGAAATTTCTTTTTCCATGTTAAATATCCTAGAAACACATGATTTATTGTGGTAAATTCACAACGTTATTACATGTAATGTTCCTGATTTACCATAGCAAAATTGTAATTGTAAAATTGTAAAAAACTGTATTTTTTTACAGTGTAGATTCTGGGCTGTTATCCTAGGCCCTATGTCGTTAATTTGTGTAACTCTACATAAGATTTCTTAACGATAGCTTAAAAGAGATATTTCATTTTTTTTTCCAATGTCGACTACCCTAAAAATATTCTTTCCAAATTAATATTTTCTCCAAATTCCTTGCATGAACATATAAAAGGTTTAATTAATAACATAATTAAAGATTTTAAAAACATCAAAATTCCAAAATACAATGTAGCAATCATAAAAACAATCTTTACCAAAATGATGTGGTATATAATATTCCCTGTCGTGATTGTCAAGGTTCTTACATTGTTCAAACTTCTCAAATGTTAAAAAATAGAATAACTCAACACAAAAGTAATAGTCGTATTGCTAAACATTCATGTGTTTTGTTTCTACATTTTCAAAATTTAGACCACAATTTTAATTGTGATAACACTAAAATTCTTTACGTTGAAAATAATTACAAAAAGCGGTTATTTCTAGAAATGGTGCACATTAACAGCAATTAAAATTCAATTAATTTTAAAACAGATACAAATCAACTTTACCATATTTATTGTAACATTTTACATAATATCTATTAAAAACATTACCTTATTGACAAAAATGTTTTTCTGACTTTTTAACGATTCTAAATTACAAACACTTTTAATTTTATTATTATATTCAAATTGTAAGTATTATTTATATATTTTTATTACTATCACTTCATATCCTTTTATAATATTGTAGAATTCCTCCTGTAGAAGTCATTAATAAATGAGGAAATATTGAGGTCATATAAAATAGTTTTTATTAAATAGACTGCATTAGCCATATATCCAATTTTATACCTTAACGAAGTCCAGTCGGTACTATTTTCCAAATAAATATTTATACGTATATGGGCAAAATAATTAAATAAATTCTTAATAATACTTAAAGACAAAAGTGCCTTATCTTATGGCTGCAACTTATAAGGGATGTGATCTGCATAAATCAGATTTCAACTTGAAACCATGTTAAAATTTGATTGTAATGCAGTTGAGCTTTGTTGCTGCAAGACAAATCAAGTAATAAAAAAAAAAACAAATTTTTCAAAACAAGGGAAGTGCTTTTATATTATATCTGAAAAATAAATAATAACAAAGTGTTTATTTTTTGTGATATTCATCACACTCTGTGAATATCGAATGTATGGAGATTTTTTAAAACACAAAAAAAACATAATTTTTTTAAATATCTCGTCTATCCAGTCCTCCTAATGTCATTACATCGCGTAGACAATTGTAAGACCAAAACGATGTCTGGCAGAGACAAGCCATTGAACTCAATTTTTTTTTTAGAGATAAAACTGACAAACCAACTGTATTACATATAAACTTAAATCGGTATCACTTACTGTCGTACTGTCTGTGACACAATACATGCATGTACAAAAACATAATGAATCCGGTAATGCCTATCTGATATTAAACATTACACATAATTCTCTTATAACTGCGATAAATTAAGATAAAAAAAAAATATTAAAGCATACTATACGAATAATAAAAAAAAAACTGGATTATTGTGTTTGATGTTACGAAAGAGCGCTGTTGTCGTTTTAGGTCAAGTTAAATTTGGTATGAATTTTGTTTTATATGTGAGCACGTGCGTAAGCAATATGTATCTACCGATGTCACAAGCAAAACAAGTTTCTGATATGAGCGTAGGAATTTTCTGTCAGTTAATTTGGAAGTGTGGATAATGTAATACTGCTGTCGCGTTGAGGGATTTTTTTTTCCATTAGGAGATAAATTAAGATTTAACAGTTTTTTTTGTTAGGAAATAATAGGACTGTTCGAACATGCAGTTCGCGAACTGTTCGTTATCACGTGAATCAATCGGAGAACAGGTTGGAGTTCTCGCGAACTGCATGTTCGAACAAATCTAATGCAATCAAAGATGTGTTGGCAAGGTGAGTACAGTGAAAAAAATGCCTTTGAAATGATATTTCTACAAAATACAATATGATCAATTATATTTATCCTCTAGCAAGCCATCATTTTATTTATTCAAAATATCATGTTGGTAGTGGCATCTGTCACATGTACTGTATTGATTTATTGACACTCACAAATCTTTACAATAAATCATGAAGTTTTATTATCGAATCATATTTCAGAAATGGTATAAAATTAGAAAATGGGGCATGGTTACACTCTTTGCAGTCATATATAGAATTTCGGGCAGAAGTTCCTAATTTTCCAGTAAGGCCCGTTTTACATTATACTTAATTTAGTATGAGATTGTATAAATTTATTTTGAATTTATAAAGAAATTTACCTGCATGTCATACATAAAAAAAATTACATCTGAAAATTGGTACAAAATATTTGTCTGTTTGATATTTAAAGTAAAAAATTTAGTATGAAAAGGATTAATATTACCGTAAAATGGCTGACTAAGAAGTATTGCTGTTATGGCTATCACCTTTAAATGCAACTATGATAGCTAGTCCCGTAAAATATTATGTAAAAATTGCATAAGTATGTGACCTGAAGGAAGATGCATTCTAAATTTATTAAATTCGGGATTAAGGACTGACGGTCTATTGTCGAACGATTTGATGAATTTTCGCAATTTCCTCATTGTCTAGGTGATCTTGACGGACGTGGATAAACCTGCATCTGATAGATTTTACTTCTTCAATTATAAAGGCGCAAATAGTCTAGTAGTACATAGACCTTCAGATGGTGATTATAAGCTTATTTCTAGTGTTCTACTAAAAACTTAAACTACATTGATATAGATGAAGTTGCAGAGGAAAATGTTGAAATTTTGTAAGGGTGACGACCAAGTGCAATAGATCTGCTAATTTTGCAAAGACAAGTTAGGATGAAATATAATCTAAAAATAAAATGCAATTTTTTTTGTATGTATCTATATCTTTTTTTATAGATTATAAACTGAGTATGTTCAAGAAATTGTTATACAATCAATCAATTTTAACTTTATCTAAGGTAGTTTTGAATACTCAATCACCAATTCAACCTGCTGACATGACCACGACATTATTCTAAAATGGATGGTGATACAGCGATATACGATAGACAACAGAACTTCCTTATGCTTTTGACTCAACTACAAACTACATCGTGTATTTTTGCGTTGTCTATGTCAACTTAGACTTGAGCGATCTGTATAGTACGACAAACGCCGACCTATCCACTCGGACTTAACCAACAATCACATGTGCGGCACGCATATTTCGTTTGTAAAATTAATGAGAAAATAGAACAGGTTCTAAATATTTAGTCCAATATTCCGTACGAAATTTACAAATAAATTTTTCTGTATGATACTCTTTGAAATATGACTAACATATGACAGCTTTCGGCAATTGATAGAAGTATCAGTGGTAAAATTCTGTAAAACAGGGCCTGTGTCTCGAAAATCAAGTAGTGTCAACAGTATTACATAAGCAGCACCACACACACACACACACACGTCCAGAGATAGTAGTTGCTACGCCTGTACAGTGTGGTGGGGACTGATTTTGAGAGGTTCTGGTATCAATCCACAGATGGCGTTCGCGTCACTAAGAGCGCGAAATTTGAATGTAAATTCTACTATTTTCCTTTTATACAATTATTGTTTGAAAATTGAATGCATTATTATTATTATTTCAAGCGTACATTCTATGCAACAATATAAATAAATTATCACAATAATACAATCAATTTTCAAACAGTAACATCAATTTGTAAACGTATGAATATATTTTTTTTGGAAATAAAAAAAGCATTATATTTTTTATAATTTTATAAAAAAGGTAAATTAACATTAAATGTTTATAACATAAAAAAATATTTATGAAGCATGGACTACTACCTGTCAGCTTCTAGTGGAAACTAAAGTATTTTTTAGAAGCGAGTATTGCGCAACAGATTAAACCCCAATTAACCAGCACTTTATGATTAAAATCTCAAATCGGATGAAAATAACAGGCCAAAATGTATTATTTCCAATAAAAGTATTACGCAAACACTTGAATAGCGTGCTACAACTACTTTTCACGATTTCACGAAAATATATTTTTGTGAAACTGTCATTTAAAATACGTAGCCTTCATTTAATTTTCTAAATGTCAACATGACACTTTAACTAATTAGAAATGACTAGAACGAAATAATCATTTTTGCTCTAGAATAATAAGTTTTCTTAAAAGAGGTGCTACTTAACTTAATGAAATTAAATAAATTTATTGAAATGGTTAAGAAATACAGGCGATTTTAAAACTTAGAATGCAATTTTATTAACACATTTTTTGAAATTCCTTTATATGTAGAGGCAACTTTATGTACTTGAATGTTGACTCCAGCGCCTCTCGGGACTTGATACCTAAACTACTTCCACTTCGGAGAGGAAAGCGTCACGATTGTCTAATTATTCAACTTCATTCAAGAATATTTTTCACTAGTGTTAGTGCTTGAAAATATTTTTTTTTTGTCTTCCTTTTATCACGTAAAATATGTTCATGCAAGTTTAATAAATTCGTTGCCTATTTAGCTAGACGCTGTATATTATAGTATTTAGACTTTAGTGCATTATTTGTTGCTGTTTGATAATCTTTTTGCGTCACGCATACCATTATTATTACAGCACCTTCATAAATCTTTCGGCTAATAGGTAAAATGTTAGCGAGCAATATTAGGTTTCATTAGATTATTTGTTTATATAAAGAAAAGAGGACTGTGAGACTCCGCTATCGCAGAGTCACACAGTCTGACGCGCCTGCGATCAGTGTTGCCAATTAACAGAAGACATATTTCACTAGATCGGGATTATAATTCCATCAGAAAATCACAAGAATTTGGAATTACTTTATCAAGTATTTTAAGAAAAGCAAAAAAAAATATATTATATAAAATACATATTTTTTTTTTTTGCTTTTATGTAATTAATAGTTTTTCTACTATAAATCCACTTTTATTTAATTTTTTATTTATTATCATTCGCACAATGTTACTTTTAGAAACCTATTTTGTCTATTATAAATGAATTTGATACAAAACTTATTAGGTCGTCAAATATTAATAATTTAGAACAATATACAGTGGAACCTCGTTAAGTCGGACCCTGTGAACGCGGATCTCCAGATACCGCAGATCAATTTTGACGAATATTTTTTTTTTTTAGAAATGGGCGTTGTATCAAATAGTTTTGTCCTTGTTGTTTAAAATGAGGGTAAAAATATAATTGTTCGGTTTGTTTTGTGCGTGTATTTGCTTATCTACGAAATGAAGTCATTTTTTTGTAGGTACTGCCTTATTTTATTTTTTTTACCTAGTTTCCGTATAACCCGAATTTTCGTTAACCTGAATCAGCTCTGATCCCAATTGATCCGGGTTAACGAGGTTCCACTGTACAACTATACAACTGTAACCGTGTTTTATAAAATCTTAATCATATCCTTATTTATTTTATTATTTTATTTTGTACTTTTATTTATTTATTTACATCTATATGTATATGTAATTTGGTCTTCGTGTTCACTGAACTCACTAGATTTATTACTAAAATTAAAGAAAATCCACTAACCTTTTCACTAGCCACTAGAATATGATTTGAGTACACCAGACATGCTTTTAATTCACAAGATTTACTGGAAAATTCACCAAGTTGGCAACACTGCCTGCGATAGATACCGTGAAAAGAAACGAATACGAAAAGTTGAGTGGAGGTAAAAGAACGTTACAATTTAAAATGTTGTGTTTAATGACATATTTCTAACACTATAATTAAAAAAAAATTAATGAAACGACTACAAAGGAAGATCTTAAAATATTTATTAGTCCTATATGGATTCAAAACCATAACTTTATGTTTATAAACAAGCGCAGATACAAAACGCTTTATTACTAAACTGCGCAATCAATTTTATAATAAACGCTGATATTTTATGGAATGTTTGGATTAGAGATACACTCTGTAAGTCTAGAGTCTACAAACATAATGCTTTGTATATTATCTGCAAGTTAAACAATATTCGTTTTATTGAGGTGTTAAATATTTGTAAGGAGATTCTGGAACCATAACAAACGCTTATTATTAGTTACAATAATTAACAGATTTAGGTGATATAACAATTTTATAGTGTGAGAATCGTTATTAATATAGTTTCAGAAAGAATGTTTCAAATTTCTCTGCGCTGAAAAGATTCCTGCAAATTTATATATGTACTGAGCGAAATAGTATTAACAAAAAACTGGAGTTTGTACTTGTACTACACGAATACATTATATTAGTATGTAAAGCTATTAAAATTTGGGAATTTACATACTGAAATGCATGTAAACATTACACATGTATGTAACATGCAAAATTAGGCTGGCCTGGAATGTCAGCCAACATTCTGCAGTGTAAATTTAATGATTTTTTTTTGTGTGTGTGAAATCTTCCGGAAAATAAATCACATTCTTCTTTTTTATAAATTCAATTCTTCCATATAATCAAAGAAATATACTATACAAACGTGGTTCTAATATATCAAAGACGGAAATCAGCAAAGATAATTAACGCCTTGAAAACGGGTCATAAAATTGCCATTAATTCAAGTTTTATTGTACCTTATTCCTCTCAGTTTAATACTTCACCTTTGACGGCACGCAATTCCGCTATAATCCGGCAGAAGTGGATGTAAATATTTGGAACGTTAAATAGAGGTATATAACAGTGCTAACATTGTAAACTGTTGATCTTGCAACATCTGTATGTATATAGTAAGTAATTTTGGGCAGTTTTTATTTTGTAAACTTAGGATTAATTACGCACCTTGTTTTACTGTAAAAATGAAAATTGTTATTATTCGAGAAAACGTTCATTCCTTTCAGGAAGAATATTTTATTACAGCAACGTATGAATAAAGTTAGAAGTTTCCAGGTTTAACGAAATACCTTAGTTTTAAATATTTGGATTTTGCAACAAAACAATATGTTACTTACTTTCTTTCTTTAAAGTATACAAAGTAAACTTTATGATTTATTCTAAATGTGTTTGAGTGTCAATAAACTAATGCAGTACATATACAGAGTTGGGATAAAGTATGGAACCAAGCAAATAACTTTAAAACAGAGAGGATGATGTTGATGAAACTTTGCAAATAAGTGTCACGAAATATAATACATCTAATTTCGATTTTGTTGTTGCGACTGTATTTCCGGTTAAACCGGAAGTTCTCTTTATTTGTTTTATTTAAATGGAACACCCTGTATATTTTTGCAAATTATAATAGACCTTGTTTTTGCGAATTCGACCATACTGGTTTTAGCACCATTATCTGTAAATAATGAAGAGATAGAACACTCCACATTTACTGAACAATTAATTTTATTTATCGTAAATTATTAACAAAATGGTAGTCATCTTATAAACGAACTCATTTAAAATGTTCGAAATGCTCGCTGTTTACTTCCTGACAATATGCAAGTCTTCTATGAAATTCCTGAGTTACCTTTTCCAAAACTTCTCTACGGATTAAATTACATTCGTCGACTATTCTTTGCCTCAACTCCTGCAAAGTAGTTGGTCGCCTAACGTAAACACGAGATTTGAGAAAACGCCACAGATAAAAATCTAATGGAGTAAGGTCTGGACAATGTGCAGGCCACTCTATGAATCCTCCACGTCCAATCCATCGATTTGGAAAAATAGCATCCAAAAAGTTCCTAACTCGCCTATCATAGTGGGGAGGCGCTCCCTTCTGTTGAAACCAAAAACTTTGAGGCAACTCCCTATTGTGTTGAAGTGCAGGAATAATGTGGTTTCTCAGTAGATCCTAATACTTTTCCCCACTTAAGTTTCCTTCTATAAAAAATGAGCCTATAAGCCTGTTTTCAACAATTCCTATCCAGACATTCAACTTTTGAGGATGTTGAATATGAGCTTCATGTATCCAGTGAGGATTCTCATTGGACCAGTACCTGGAATTATGGCGATTGACTGTTCCATTCAAACAGAAAGTTGCTTCGTCAGAAAATACCATATCAGTTGCAAAATGTTCGTCTGCATTACAAATTTCCATCAGTTTTTCGCAAATCTTCAGGCGTCGATCAAAATCATCATCTGACATTTCTTGAAGTAGGTGTATTTTATACGGATGGAACTTTTCTCTCTTCAAAATTTTTACAGAACGACGACATGCCATGGTTTAGTGCTAAAGTTGTAGTAGGAGTTTGAGGTGATTCTTCTAATTCAATAGCAATGTTTTCTCTAACAACTGCGTTAGTTGCGGTCTGTGGTCTGCCAGTTTTTGGTGAATTTTTAACCGTTCCAGTCATACTAAAACGTTTTAGTGTTTTAGTGACAGCTGAACGTGTTATAGGAGTTCTTTCGGGATGCAAATCATTAAAAAGGTGGCACACTTCTTCATGAGTTCTAACGCGATCGCCAAACCCGATCATCATTAAAATTTCAATACGCTCTCTTTCATTTAAATGCACCATTTTCATCCGTACAATTGGTAATTTGATAGACGTGAATTAAATAAACTTGACAGTTTGTCAACAGTTACCTACTAGATGATAATACCTTTTGTTTGTTTGTTGCTGCTGGCAAAGCTTCGGGTTGTGACCGACATCTATGGACTTATTGTATCATCCCCACTGACATTTTGCCGAACTAATTATCTGTCCATTATTTACAAATAATGGTGCTAAAACCAGTATGGTCGAATTGGCAAAAACAAGGTCTATTATAATCTGCAAAAATATAAAAGGATGTTCCATTTAATAAAAAAAATAGAGGGAACTTCTGGTTGAACGGAAGTACAGTCACAACACAAATCAACATCAGATGTATTATATTTCCTTACACTTATCTGCAAAGTTTCGTCAATACCATCCTCTTCGTTTTAAAGATATTTGCTTAGTTCCATACTTTATCCCAACCCTGTATATATAACAGATGTATTTTATTTATCACTACCAACATTAGCTATAACTAGCGGGTAAATGTAATTGATGGTATTATTATTGCTAAAGATTCGTACTATGTTGTTGAAGATGTTGTGAATATCTTTTATGTATTTGCTTTTAACTTGTTAAACAATACGCATTATGAAACGAAATATTACTTTACCTATCGCCAGCTCACATTCGTTCACACGGTATATATTTTGGTCCTCGACAAAAATTGAATATTTTTTTTGCACGCCCACTGGCACGCCAATTTCATTGTTTCATGTACACAATTTCAATAATACATTATTCTTCATTAACGCACTGTATTAATACTAATTTACCTCATATCTATACCAGAAACGATCTTTTAACCAACCACAGTCATTCACAGATACAAATCTCAGCGCCATATTTCTCGTCTTTTTTTTAGTGTGGGCGTTATCTTCCTGATTTCTTTACCATTTTAGCTGGAACCCAAAAAAAAAAAGCAGTTTTCTAAGGTCAACGACCAATCGACATCGGCAGTGTTGTAAGGTAAATTATTGGATGGCTATCTCTACGAGTTTTAACCCATATTTCGTTAGGATAGCGAGTACGTACCGAGTCGTTCCACTACTTTTATACATATCTAGATAAGCGTGGACCGGTCGTAAAATAGACTTTTACAGTCAAATAACGTTCCTCTATATTCCCCATATGTAATTCTGTTTCTCCGATATGGAAAACGAGCGGATCATTTCGGAAACTAAACAATTTATTTATAGGTAGTGTATCTAGAAATGATTGCGGTAACTCCAATACGATATTTTGAGTGAGAGTAAGTATGTATATACTATAGAAGCAATGGCTTAAATATGCAAATGCTTATCGCTTGACATTTCTTGTGCTTTTTATTTCCCGAGCTGCATTTACAACTCTAATACTTTACAAGCAATCTTTTGTGTCATTATGTCATTGTTTGCTTATCACTTAGACGGTCTTTTCTGCCACCACAAAAAAAAAAATGCGTCCTGGAATTAATCCGCCATAAAGAAAAACAAATATTTCTGTATGCTTACCATACCGGAGCGGTATTAAGTTGTATAAATCTCTAGTTGTTTTGCGATTAAGTTTAAATAACTAACAATGTATTGTGAATCGCTGGCCTATTTCTGGGCGTCTTAATATTTATAAACCTGCAAATATTAACATCTGGTATTATAATGTTTGAATATATACGAATATAAACCTTACTCATTTGTACTACATTGTAGTATGGACCGACTTATTATTACTGCTTATTTTAAAGTTAAGTTGTAACAAATAATGTAAACAATGTTGTAAATTAATACTTAGAATAGGTTATGATTTTTTTCACACAAATAACCGCCATATTCATAGTGCTTCCTTCAGGTTCGCCTTGCCATAATTTTTTTTGTTTCATTCAGACCACATTTTTTCCTTAAGGTTACCTCACATAAGGAAAATCTTAAGGTAGCTTCGTAAGTACCTTAGGAAAAAATACTTGATATAAATTTGACACATGCTTTCATTTTGGGGGTCATTAATCATTTATTAAATTAATTAATGGGACGCAACTTTAATTGCGATTGCTAAAAAAGACAAGACGGTTTGTATGAAGAACGACAAAATATTTACAATAGCAAATCTTGGTAGTCAAAGTGGAAAAAAGAATTTTGAAATAGAAAAAAAAAGATTCTTTGGTCTTATTGTGCAAATAATAGGAGTTTCATATTTAAAAATACTGTATATTATGGTCTATCTATTCTATTTGCACAAATTTCTAACCATACTAATCAAATAAAATTGAACCAAACCACTATCTATTCATAAACGTCACAAACCAGTCGTAAACTGTCAACAACAAATTTAAAATCAATACTATAAATATGGAAGATTATAAGTACTACAAAAGTAACATGTGAAGCTAGTCAATGTGGCTGATTTTATAGCAATGATATTTAATAGAATTCTATTCATCAATTCTATAGGAAGCATCCTTCTCCGGGAATAGCCGAAGTGAGTCGATATTGTGACTAATATGAAATAGAAAGTTGTTCAAGGTGTAAGGTGTCCTTACATAAGTCACACTTTCCTTAAGATTTTGCCTGGACTATGAATATGGGTGTTAAGACATTTTGTGGCAGATGCATTAATATGTGGAAGTTTGATATATTTGATATTATAAAAATTATCAAAAAAAAATTATTAAGAAACAGTAGCAGGTATTCCTAAGTTTCATATTTTAAAATTAGATACATATATACAGGGTGTTTCATAACGTCATCCAGACCTAACTTATATATTTTTTTTTAAATGGAATGCAATACATTTTGAGTTTTTAATTTCTGCTTACTTTTGCGAGCCTCCTCATATAGGGTTTGCCATATCTATTCCGAGTGTTGAAAAAGTTATAGACCAGAGCGAGGATGATTACGGGCACATACAAGAGAAGTATGTTTCTCTTAGGTAGGCAACCACCACCACTATCCAGTACTCTTAACCGAAATATTCTCAACTTTATAGCACTTCCAATATACAGCGGTGGGTGTTGATAAATAATAAACTTTTTTTATTTTAAATGGAGCGGTATCATTTTTATCGATATGCTGGGGATTGCCTATATAAATTTTATTAATTTGCATAAGGATATCATATCTTCAAACGCTTCGTTTTTGAGATATTTGCAATTTTGTGAGATTTTTTACGTTTGCAAGATTAAATATTGGGCATTGAGACGCTCTATCAATATGGATATGATAACTAGATATTAAGTGCTGATGCAATCATCACTAAAAGCATATACAGGGTGTTCAAAAACTCACATCTAGCATGGACATCTTTAAACTAATAAAACTTTTCTTTTTAATGTATATATAGAATATGGTATTTTTATCACAGAATTGACTGTAGCGTAAATAACTGCGTATATTAACACTACTATAAAAATATAAAATTGCTTCAAATACATCAAAACTCCTAGTTTTAGGCAAGTAAAACCTAATTTTTTCATGCCATCATTATTATACCATAACGGATCTACAGTGATCGGCATAAATATTGCAACTAATGGGAATTTCTTTTATTATTAAAATATACCAAAACTTAATTGGGGGAAAAGGTTGTGCACGTCTAGAAACCCAAATAGTATATTAAAGTACGAGTTTCATAAGGCATGATTTGTCCAACGATTCAAGTTTAGAAAACGAGCCGCAGGCGAGTTTTCTAATGAACGGGTGCGACAAAAAGCCTTATGAAACGAGTCCTTTATACTATTTTTCTATTTTGCATTATAAATTGATAATAAAACTTAATAAAAATCTCATTAAAATGTTGATTTTATTTTTATATGAAGTTGGTCACATTGACATACGATTGACATTTGGCGAATTCAAATTCAAATTCGGCTATTTAAATTGTTTAAACAATATATTTACATAATATAGTCTCTGTAACTGTAAAAAATGAGTGATACTGAGACAAAATTTATCTTGTACGCCACCACAACTGCGTGAAATTGCGGATAGCCGTCATAAATTATTACCGAAAAAATCAAAAGCAGTATATGAAAATGCTACCATCAATTTGAACTATGGGCTGTACAGAATAATGTCAACAATACTGAAAACATTTTATTGGCATATTTTGAATTAACAAGGTAAAATAAGAAATCTTCTACCTGATGGTCTACGTATTCCATGCTTCGTTCTTGCTTTTCCATGTATAAAATCACACATATCAAAATATTATTAAATTACAAGCCTATTTAAAACGATTCTCTGAGGGATACGAGGGCTAAGAAATCTAAAATTTTATGCATTGAAGATATTAATAAAATTTATAGAAGAAGTTCTGACGCATTGTATTTAGCAATAAAGGTACGATATTATTGCAAAATGTAATTTTTTATGTAATGGATTTAATTTTAGATCGTTTTAATAATGGGTTACACAGGTGCCTGTAGACGAGATGAATTAACAAATATGTCCATACATGATTTAGAATTTAAGAGTGATATTATTTTGGTGACAATATCTAAACAAAAAATAATATCGTAAGAGTTTTTGCAATTACGGATGAAAGATGGATTACTTTAATTAAAAAATATGTCGGCCGCTGCGACAAAAATATTAATCATTCAAGATTCTTCCTTACATATCACAATGGTTATTGTATATCGTGCCCCGATTGAATTAATACGATTGGCAAAATGCCTAAATTAATAGCTGATTTTCTAAAATTGCCCAATTCAGAGCTTTATACTGAACATTGCTTCAGACGTTCTAGCTAACACTTAGCAGACGCAGGCAGTGATTTGATGACTATAAAACGTCATGGTGGATGGAAGTCATCTGCGGTAGCTGAGGGTTACATCGAAACATCTATGAAAAGTAAAGTGGCTGTAGCGCACACTTATCAGGGTCAAGTACATCTGGTCATTCTAGAGTTATATCATCGAATGATTCTCAATCCACAACGAGTCTCCATTAAAGCCAATAACATAACTCAGCAAAACTTTGTTACGAAGAATTTGCCTGGCATAACAATACATGCTCAAGATACTTGTTCCGTCAGTGTAAATGTATACAGTAATCCCACGTTTCATAACAATAACAATGTAAAACTAAATTTGTATAGAATTTTGATTAAGAATTTACAATTTACATGCATTAAACGTCAATTTTGCTTTCTGTCATAATGTATTCAATACAGCCAACCTATAGAAATGAAAAAAAGCGTATCACAATGAAGCACTTTTCGATACGCAAAAGCGTGTTACAATTGCGTTTTTATGAACGCAAAATAGAAAAATTTTATTTTGACACACGTCACGTGACCACTAGTATGGCGGTAAATTTAAAAAAATATGCTGTCGATCTGCAAAAAGTGAGGTTAGAATATATAACATCCAAAAAAGTTGCTTAGATAGAATTCAATTTTGAGGCTGTATGCAAATTTTTGTAAACATATTTTTAAAAAAATAAAAATCACAAATTTTTCCAAATATTGTTTCATTGAATTACATACTTCTATTTTTTTTTTTTTCGCTTTTAGCAGCTCAACTGCAGTACTGTTTCCAAATTTGATTGATACTGATATTTTAACAATAAAAAAATTTCCCATATGTTGCAATATTTATGCCGGTCACTGTATATGGTTTCAACTCTGTTGTAACTCTCTGTAGTAACATTTTTTTGATAGCGCTTATTTCACAATCTTTTAACCAACATTTTAAGCCCTCTCTTACGACAGATTTTCATAGCAATCACGTACAGTTCCGTATACATAAATCTTTCTCCCACAACGCTTATTTTCTTTCTGTGTTCTTCAATGTAGTGCACGTTCAGAGGCCTGCACGCACTGTTTTAAAAATAGAATCGGAATATGGATGGATCGCCAGGCTAGACGCAAGAGAACTTTTAAAGTTCACGTTTCTAAATCATTACTAAATATATAGGTCTTACTGCCGCTGCTGAGGGCCTTGATTCGATTGATGATTTTTTTTTCTCCGGTTTTGCCGTTATACAGTGTGCCTATCTATCAGGGCTCGGGTCCTGAAGAGGAAAAACTTTTTTACTGTTAAACTTAGAGAAAACAATATTCTTTATATAAAAAAAAAAACTCTGCTTGATGCTAGATTAACAAAAAAATGAGGTCAAAACACACGACTTTTTTATAGGTCTGATTCGAATCTGGAAAGATTGTAATTTTGAAGTTTCGACATTTACCTCATTCAAATAATACTGAAAAGGTAAAATGTTTTCTAAATAACAGCGAATTTATCTCAAAAAAAAAAACGTTTTGTAAATACTGGTACGTCAGGAAGAGCTTTACAAAAACTTAATCAAACTGGATCTGTCTTATTGTTAGACATTAAGAGGGTTAGGAAAAAGTATGTTGAAGATGATTCAAGTTAATCGCAATAGATTCTGTAAATAATGATCCGAAGCTATCTTTAAAAAAAAAAACGTTCACAGCAGTTGGAAGTTAGTATAAGTTTGTTACCAAAAATCTACAAAGAAAATCTTAAGGGCTTACAAACCCAAATTAACTCATACTCTGGAACATGGAGACGAAGAGAGAAGATTAGAATTTTGTTTATGGATAGGTAGAAGATTGTACCTTTCGCTCTACCGGTGAATATTTTTCACTGACCAAGCAACTTTTTGCACAAATGGTTTTGTGCCAGCTCGGAATTCTAGACAGTGGACTTTACACAATCCCAACTTTAGAGTTTGGAGAAGAAGTAAACATTATTAAAAAGTCAGCATTTGGTATGATTTGTTTTACGAAATTAGTCGATTTTTCCATAACGAAAATTTAAATCAACACGTTTACTTAAATATGCTACAAAATTTTGTGCTACTGTAACTGAATTTTCCTAAAACTGCCCTAATGGAAAACAAAATATGTACTACCAGCAAGATGGATGACCTGCTTATTCAACTGTATGGTTAGACAGTTGCTAAATGAGCAAGTTATTGAAAAGTGGATTGGGAGATTTGGGCCTATTGAATTTCCTCCAAAGTTTTGTGAATAAAATAGTTTTTGTAATATAATTTTTTCAAATCCATCCGGTAAAATTGTTTTATGTTCATCTTACGCTGTGTAATTGAAATTTAACAATAGTTTTGTTAATCTTGCATCAAACACTTTTTTTTATAGACTTTTTTGTAGAATAGACTTTTTCCCTAAGAATAAAAATAAAAAAAAAATTCTTTTTAGGATCTGAGCCGTATTTCTTTGTTGATATACTGTAAAGTGGGGCAATTTCGATCAGTTTTATGTACTATTTCTGAGCTGCAATTATTATTATTGATCGAAAAAAATTATATATAATCATACATCTTTTAACTACACATACCATCATGTATATTAACCCAATGTATCAAAACACTATTTTTTTTAATACATCAAGGGTGATCGGTTTTGCCCCATAATAGGGGGCAATTCCAATCACCCATCTATTTTCTTATAAAACCCGATCTGAAAGCTACACGAGGTAAATCCAATAACAAAAATTTGAATCAAAAGAAAGGAAACTTACGGAAATAACAGAGAATAAGTATTATAGAAATGGCAAACAGATAAATAATGACATAAACTATAATAATTAATAATAAACTAAAACACAAAACAAAATTTTATTCAACGCGCTTCCCTCTCAGTTCAAAACGTAGCTTCCTTTCTATGACCAGCTGGATAATTTGGTTTTTGAAATTTCCTAAATTTTGTCAACTTGGAGAAATACAAAAGTCATCTTTTCTCTTCCTTAGAAACTACCGCTTTTTTAAAGTAGTCTGAAGTAATGATAATAATAATAATAACTCATGCCTTCGCATCCCCCAACAGTTTTCACCAATTACAGGGTAATGAATATGGCACCCCATTATTTTCTGATGCTTTCATAATGGATGAAATGCTCTATTTTACTATCCTGATAGCGCTTTGGAGGTATTTGGGGTTATATTGCTGTCTCCTGCCAGGCCATACTTTTTTTTATAGTTTCTCATCATAATTTTCAATAAAACCAACGTAGAAACATGAGTGTGTCATATTTCTACGTTAGTCTATGAGCATGTTCTTTGTTCTTTTACTTTTCAAACTGATCGGTATTACCCCATGAGGTGTTAATTTTCCCCTTACTCTCTTGTTATTCCAACACTTTCATAAAGTCAAAAAAAGAAACGGTGAAGAATGAATGACAATTGATTCTTTTCACCTTATCCCTTTTCGAAAATTCGCTTAGTCCTAGTGAGATTCCCCGGTAGTAGTTTGTTTCCGTCTGTATGAAATATTACTCGTTGTCATTCCATCGGAAATTATTTTTTTAACACAGGAAACTTTAATGCAATACTTAAAGAGCCAGTTAGTTATCTATGTTATAAACAAAGTTTATTAAATGACTGTGTTGTAAAACTTTCTTATCCTTTCCATAGATGCCATTTATAAATAATTGCCGTAAAATCAGGATTGACCGATTTTACCCCATGCGATCGAATTTGCCCCACTCTACGGTGCTTAGATATTGTAAAGAACTTAATGGACAGTTTGGACAATTACTGTAATATTCTTCAGTTGAGTTATCTACTTATAATTTAACCCCATAAAACGTCAACATAATCCCCTTTGATATGGTGTATTAATAGCAAAACCGCTGTTGTTTATCAAATCTTTAATTTTATTATCTTTTACGACTGGTTTCAAGTGCAATGAATTTTCAGGTGCTGCATAAAAACGTCAATAGAAGATTGGATAAAGAACAGCGATTTTACTATTAATATACCACACATCAACTCGAACAATCTAGAACTTACAATAAATAATAATCCCATTTCGTGCCTCCTGTTTACACGTCCTGTATGTAAATTTAAATGTTTTATAGTTCTATAAATAATTGAGATATTCTCGATTGTTTTAACCGCGGCAATGTATTTTTTTTTCTCTAATTTTGTTGAATTTTTTTTTTGATCCGTTGATTAAAAACAAGAAAAACACATTCAAATATATATATTTTCTTTCATTCTTTATTTTTTATATAATAAACTTATACAGGGTGTTTCCTAACCTCTGTGACAAAATGAAAGAGGATACTCCTCACCAAATTCTAAGACGAAAATGTGGTATAAATTTTTTTCAAATATCGCTTCGTTTTCGAAATACAGGGTGTTAGTTTTTTTTTTCATTTTTTTTTCATTTTATTAATTAATGCCAAACGATATTCTAATGATATATTTATGTTAAATAAACATAATAAGGGATTAGAGCACTTTACTTTGGTTATTGGAAGTTTTGGATTGGTGGTATTATGGAATAATTAGTAACAAAACCAGAAAATCGTTCTTTCCAATCTTTTAATTGATAAAAATATAATTGTCGACCGGTTTCGCCTTATGCCATCCTCTGGACACACTGTTTGAAATAGCAAAATTATAGTACATATGTAAACTAATTAGAGATTATTTTTTTTATACTTACATATGTCAGTAAGAATTTAAAGCTACGTCATATATAGTTGACTGCTGAGTGTTGTATGTGAAAACGGACTAGAATAAAATTTGTGTTCCGTTTTGTGAAATCTCTTTAAATGTAAATAATTTTTTACTTTTGGGTTAATTTTAAACTTTACTAATTACTAATTAGTTTATTGGCGCAGATCTGGGTAAAGAATCCTTAGTTCCTCACTTTGAAATACGTGTTAGAAACTATTTCGATCAACAATATCCTGCTCGTTGGATAGGTACAGGAAGGTCTCACCCATTGGATTTTCATTTCTGGGATCATCTAAAACAGCTTGTTTATACTACTCTTATTGAAACTGAAGAAGATATTCGAGTGTGTATTATTAATAATTTTAATACGATTCGCGCCAGCCCCAGAAATTTTCAATGCGTAAGAGACAATTTAGCACCTCGTTTACCTGGGTGTTTACTGGCTCATGGAGGACATTTTCAACAGTTTATTTGACTTTTGTTAGTGTATGTTTATTATTCAATGTTTTTTTTAAAGCATTTACTAAAATAATTTTTATTGTTGTACTAATCAGGGAATTCGTGTAATATTAGCAATTAAATTACTTTTTAATGGAAAACGTAATTCCTTAAAAAATAATTTTTTACATCATATGCGATAAGGATTTCAAATATATTAACATTTTTTTTACCGATTTTTGCAAAATTAACATACTCTTTAGCCCAGATCTTTACCAATGAACTAATTGTAAAGTTTAAAATTGACGCAAAGTGTTTTAACCCCGTATTATGTTTAACAAATATCATTAGAATATCGTTTGGCATTTAATTATAAAATAAAAAAAAAATCAACACTATGTATCTCGAAAACGAAGCGACAATCGAAAAAAATTTATACCACATTTTCGTCTTAAAATTTGGTGAGGAGTAGCCACATTTATTTTCTCACAGAGATTAGAAAACACCCTGTATATACAAACTTTCCTTTATTTCTTAAAAAAAAAACCCTATACAAATAATCCTTTTTTTTTCTAAAAGAAAACTATATAAATGGTAAACTAAATATTTAATTTTAAATTTAATTTCTGGAAAAAAAAAATACGGGACAATTCCCCCTGTAAAACAGCACATTAAAACTGTGCACTCATTACATCAATACAAAAAAAAGTAAAACAACAAAACAACAACATACAGAAAGATAAATGACTGGACATCACTTAAAAGTATGACATTAAAGAAAAAAGTTTTTAACCAGAGGTATATAGTGCTGTAAAATGGCATTTAGTAATGGTTAGATAAAGATAGAGAGATAACAAACGCTACGGGTTGTATATACACGACAAGGAACAGAATGTAACGTTGAAGGGTTACCAACCAACTAGCCTCGAAAATAATGCTCTCGGGCACATCAGAAAATATTGTGTGTATCTCGCCAGATGATGGATGATATTAGTCGGGGCCTCAAGGACATTTATAAAAACAATCGCCTGATGCGTGCACAGCGCCTTTAACACAAATATAAGCACACAGAACGATTTCAGACGTGGATAGACAGACGGATAACTGAGTCAAGTGTGGAATATGTTCGAATAGTTAGTTTTGGCAGGATTTTGGCACCGTCAAAATATAGGAACAGGCGGTACACTTGTAGAGTTAAAATATTGTGCG